>CM052154.1:5625804-5644561 GCA_028455555.1 Augochlorella aurata
AGAAATTGCAGTTGGTTAGAATGACGAGGAAATAAATGAATGATTTTTTTAAATTTGAAAAATTGCCATCTTGAAATGTTTGCTTCTGGGATCAGAATTGAATAGGAATATATTTTCTATAAGTTAATAGTAGAACACAAAACTAATTATGTAACGTGAAATAACGCAGATATATCAATTAATTTGAAAATGATAAAATTAGTGTAGTGATAACTACACAACTACACGACTACAAACGACTGATATTGTCGTGAACTTTTCCAATTAAAAAATGTTGGTCGTTGTTGGAACGCTCGGTAACAAAATCATACTCCTCTCTCTCTTTCTCCCTCTCTGTATAGCATTCAACATTTTTCATGTACAAGATATCTGAAAGTTCCACTTTTCATTAAAATGTTGCTGTATAAACATGCTCACAAGGTCTAATTTAATACAATTATTGCATACGTTTATGCTTCAAATTATTCGAGATATTTATTTCCAATGCAATTGTCATTGGAGAATTGGTTTGTTAAAATTTGCAGATAAAGCAGATAAAAAGATGTTTTCGGGAGTAATTTAATAAACCTCGACAATGTAAGCCGCGTCTTTGAAGTTCCGTAATTGCTTTTTGCTACTTCTTTGTGGAACGAATATGTCGTGCTACTATGTTCAGTGGCATTTTCTCGCGTATCTTAAAAACTGCAATAAATAACAGAACTTGCTGTGACGTAACGGTTTCTCGTGGTCTATAAAACTTAGAGATAGAATCTGTCGTGATTTAAAGGGAACAGACGTTGTCCTTTAGAGAGATTAAAAATTATTTAGAATTACACCGGAACTGCACAGAATTGCACGGAAAACTCGCTCATTGAAATAAATAAATAAATTTTTTTCTGTCCCGTTAGGATATAATTTATCGCTGAAATTCTGCCTTAGTAAAATTTGCAATTTCTTGTGAAACTATACCTGGACGCAATATAGCACATGTCATTTAGATTTACTTATTATTAATTAGTTTAATGTAATGGATAATGATGATGAGAACCATGACACACCATGATCATTTCGCGAAAATAACTGGAAAAGTTCATTCGAAACAGTTATAATACGGTACCCGATGTAGAATAATACATTTTTATAGCAAAATCTAAGCAATAAAATATTTATTCATTCTTGTTCCTTACGTTAAACGTGAAACAAATAAATAATAAGCTATCAGACTAGTTTTGATCTGTCAAGCAGCTGCATCCTAAGAAATAGGATAAAGAATTCTTTTCAATTGAAAATTTAAGACTTTAATTTTTAAAAATTGTTTTACGCATTTTCGCCAAATTTTACAAAATATTTAGAACGCGAAAAATGCACGAGCAGTTCTACTTTTGGCAAGCTGTCGAAGCAGGTGCGGCACACTCCCAACTTTCGCTCTACAAACTTCGTTTTCGCGGTACGCGTGTTTCCTGGAAATCAATTTCAATCTGCTTTTCAATTCATTTCGAGTATAAGTGATCTAGAGGCTGCGACGTATGCGAGTTCCGGATCTACGCCGGTAGATCCCGTTATTTGCGCGCGGGAACCGCAGACATGAATTATTCTTTGACAATTTCTGGGGCGCTGCGTTTCCACGCAATTTACAAGTGCAGCGGTGTTTAAGGTCTCCTGGAGGATGCATAACGCCTCGAAAGTCGCGATTACATCGAATAGTTCGCGACGCCCGAACTCGTTCGAAACAAGCATCGGGGCTTTATTGTAAGCGCGGAACTACCGTTTCGCGATCGCGGTTATTCGGGGTAGTTCCACGGGGATGCATCCGCCCAGGCGCGACGTCTCGGCGGAAGGAAGAAGAAGAAGAAGAAGAAGAACAGAGATAACGTTGAACACGGTGCACAAAGAATGACGTTGCGTCCTTGTATCGAGCACCAATTTCTATTGATTAGCCCGGCACGGCGGAGGCAGAACCTAGCCGGTGCTGAATCTCGGGAACACTGAACTTTAATTAAAGACATTCCATAAATTGTTGGCCTTTAAACTGGCTTCTCCATTAGGCAACCATTTCTGCGGCTTTCATGTTAACCTCCTTACGCCAACGCCCTCAACTTTGAACAGCTTCGACTCATATCAATTATGCAAGAGGATGTTCGATTTTTGAACGTACGGAGCGGGTCCTTTGGCAATTTCATCCTAAAGCGAGATCACAGGATTGCGAATTTTATGCATTTGTCACATTGTGGTAGACGCTAATGGATATTAATGGATATTAATATACCGAAGATATTGCGAGATACCTTTTAATCATTTCTATTTAACGTTATTTTCACCGAAGAAGTTGAAGGACATCTTTGAATAACTTTTAATAGAAATTGTTTCTTATATTCTACTTCTTAAATTAATTCGATAAATTTCGTAATGCAAAATATCGGTAAAAATAGCGTTAGTTTTATGGTTGTTTATGAATATTTTTTGACCGAGTGTACAAGGTGGCGATCTTTTCTATTTTTCTACACGTTTCTATCTATGTAGACCGTCTTTATGAAGAACAAAAATGCTGCGCATTAGTCGCGAGAAATTCTAATGTTATAAATAAACGTTCGACAAAGCTCTCTTTGCCGCAAGGCTCGCTGCGCCTCGGTCGTCTCTATAAGTGAACTAGACCCGCGGACGAAGCTCTAACTCGATTTTCATCATCGGTCCAAGGATGCTTTCCTTAAGAAGAGCACGTCGACTGTTCCTATTTTTCTCGGTCTCCTAACGCGTCTTAAGAGCCCCGGGTGTCTCGATTCCACATTCGGTCATCCTACCACGAAACTCGCTCACGAATGTCACAGTTTACATAGTCTTAGTCTTTGCGCAGTCAGCGCTTCTCCCACAACAGATTTCCGCAAACTCTGCGCTTAGAGATGCACAACTCGCCCGATCTCTTTCTTTCGGGCACCTCATCAGGACTGTCCCTCCGTGACAGTCACTTTGAGATGTGATCTGTGTTTCTCTGCTCTTTGTCGAGTTGTCCATCTTAGTCGGATGCCGTCGTCGCTTGCGGTCTGGCTTGAATCGCGAACTCATGGATGAGCCATGAAACCGGAGAGTTTTAGGGAACAAGAGCCAGCTGGCGAATCTCTAACCTGCGATCGAGGGATTCGTTGTTCGTGGAGAACCTTTGTCGATGAACTAGCAACATTCAAGGAGTCGTTGATTCTATTTTTATTGATACAACTCTTCTCGTTATAAAATTCTTGCTTCGTTCTGTAGGACTGGTACCAACCAGTGAGCAAAGAATTGATGATTAGCTGCAAGCAAAGCAAGTCTAGCAGCAAACCACACTGTAAAATCAACTGTAAATTTGATTTTTTATGAGACTTTAAACAGTGGATAGACAATTCTTATTTCCTTTTTTCATATCCACTGTTTAAAGTTTCGACTGTTTTGAGTTGCACCTATTCGTTTTACCGAAACTGAGAAAACAATTACAGATTTGTTGAACAGTGTACTTAAAATGCAAGGGAACCTGTATCTTAGCAACTACTGACAGCAGTTTTAGTAAATTTTCGTAACGAAGAATCTTTTAGTTAATGAACGAAATTACTGTCTAATTCTGATTTTTCTAAAATGACAAATGACAATGGGAATTTGCATAAAGAACTGCAGTCTGGTAATTAAATGGACATCCTAGCTGAAGCAGACAATTCCATTTATTCTGATTGCTAAACTGTTTTAAAAACGTTTGTTGTGCAATTGTTCCAATCAAATGTTTTAATCATATTTTTAATCGCATCTTGTAGCAGATGAAAAACAAATAGTTGATCTTGCAACGGCTCCGATTTTTAACAATGTTATTTCTATCTATTTTCTCTTAGAACCTCTGATTTTGTGCGATATCGATTTGTCGAGTCGCATTCAACATTTTCGTAAGCAGCATGCGACGGATTCGGTAAAGTGTCGGAAGCAACAACGCCGAAACGATCGCTTTTGCAATTTCAATCTGAATCGCTGCTGACGCACAGTAGTACCCTTGCGACTGTTCTCATAATTAGCGCCGTCGAGAATTTTAGCAGAGAAAGGTCCTGATCGGATATAAAGGAGCTCTAGAAAAGGCCGAGTGCCAATAATCGACTTCCGAAGTTCCATGTCTGTGAAACACAGCTGAACTTCCGAGAAGTTTCTTGTTCTTTTGACTTAAACAGCGTATCTTACAATCTTTGTTATTACTGCAAAGAAACTTATCTTGTTAAAGCGTTCGGGAAACTCTACTTCGCTTTGTATCATCGTATTGCCGTGCATCGGTCGATTATCCGGACGATATACATAGTAAATTAGAAGAACGGTGCGAGGAAAAAGTAGATCGTGATCGAAATTGAATACTTATATAAAATAATACTTATAATACTACTTATATAATCATACTTATATAAAATACATCAATGATAATTTAAATGTTTCCAGAAGTGCGATATAAGCAGGGAAAATTATTATAATTCGTCTAAAATTCGGACCCCTATATATAATGAATATATAAATATATAGGATATAAAAGAAATAAATGCACTACATATTATGCACTTTTAGACCACGCAACTTTTAAAAAATCTGTTGCCCAATGCATATTAAGTTGCAAGAGGTGCACAAGTTGTGTGGACTACTCTGCATATAAAATACTATAATACACGTAATGGAGGTTCATTCTTGCCTCCATCTTGTGTTGCATTATATACAGCATTATACATCATACGCTGTAATAAAATGATTCCGCGCGATCCTATAACGTTGCAACGTTCGATTAATTCTCAAGGCGAAAAGTGAAAATGAAGGTTTGCTGCTCAATCAGACTCCATCGAGGCAAATTGATTTTCTGCTCGATCCTTTTAAGTGAAACGGCCGGTTTACGTGCGCACAATAAAACGCGAGCGTTCAAAGCATAAACGCGGATTAAAATATGAATTACTTATTGTTGTACTTTAACATAGACGAGATAAAACGGGGAAGCGCTATAAAGGAGTCGGCCCCGTTGCATTAAACGTCGAGCGATCGCGGCCGATATTGAAGGGACTAACTAAATTCATCGCGGCAAATAATTATTCGTGTTTAAAAATATCTCAACTTCGAGGAACGACGGCATTAATGAGACTCCTTCGGTACCGGAACCAAACCAGCTGGTACAGGAATTATTGTCACGGTGAATATTAAATAATCATTAGCGGCAGGTAATGAATAGATGAATAATAAAGCGACCGAATCGTGTAAACGACCAAACAAACGCCAAAGGATGCGAAAATTATGCACAATATCCGCGATCACTATTTCCCTAAACGCGCCGCTTCTCCGTTCGGTCCATTTCGAAACCATTTCGAATCGAAATATTTCCCTGTTGCATCGCTTTCGATGCTTCATGTAGACATTCGCGAAATGATTTCAATGAGGACGATAGAATGTGAAGCGTTTTTTCATAGCATATCGATTTTTTCCTTCTATACTACTTTTTCGAATCATTCGAGTAGAAAATCGTTCGATTACAGAATCATTCAAATAAAGAATCATTCCAATAAAGAATCATTCAAATAAAGAATCATTTGAATAAAGAATCATTCGAATAAACAAACAGAACAATTTACGACGAATAATATATTATTCGAATAAAATATCCGACTAAAAGAAATTCATTCAGACAATTATCTCAGATGAATAAATATTCATTCGATCCGAATAATGCCCAACTCTGATATTTGAAAAATCGAATAATTGCGCACCGAACAACAAACTAATTCCTGCATGTAAAACTAATGTATAAGCCCGTCTCATTTCTCGAACGATATTCCCGTACAAGTTTGCCTTTATGTTTCATTTTCAAAGTAGCCGCGCAAATATACTTCCAGCCTGGAAATGCAAGCGTTTATGCAAACGAACGCGCGTATATATAAATAAATATACGAGTTCATTGAAAATAAACGAGTCCCACTCGCAGAGAGTCTCGAGTTCGCGAGTCGTTTTCAATTTTATCTGCGAAGCAGTCCTCCGGCGAACATTAACGACTTATGGATCGCAGTTAGTGCATTCATGGTAACGTTTAATGCCGCGGGTTCAGACGAAGATCCCCGGGAGAATGAGGGAGGTACGAAACGGCTGAATAAGGCGCATTGATAAATCGACTCGAGCGGAATGACATTTACCAGAAATGATAATTTCGTCGCGGGTAAAGAGAGAGGAAGAGGGGGGAGAGGATGAGGGGGAGGAGAGAGAGAGAGAGAGAGAGAGAGAGAGAGAGAGAGAGAGAGAGAGAGAGAGAGAGAGAGAGAGAGGCTGCACGAGAAGTGCGGGCGGAACGAGTAAGTGCGAAGGGTCGGGAGTTTTCGTTTGTATCGAATATCGACAATGAAAGGGATAAATAAGGTCCTGAAGGTACGTGCGAGCCGGTGAAAGGAGGCTTCCGGCCAATTGAGAAGTTCTGCTTATCGGCTGCTTAACGAACGACGGAGCGAAAGGAGAACCTATTCAGGCCAGCCAAACTCAAGAATAAATTAAGTTAAATCAATTCTCGACGCCACTTACGGACCTCTTTGACTGTCGCTCAACCTTACGTTCCGATGACGGCTCTTGAAAAATCAACGCTCTCGACGAAGGAAGGCTTGAGCGTTTATGCAGATCTTGATTTTTGTAAATTGTTGTCTGCTAAAAATTAGGACGCTGAAAAGTTTCTTCTATTAACCCTGCGTACTTGGATATCTTCGAATCGAGCACAGTACTTTCGTAATTAACATTTTTTGTTCTATTGAAACAGTTCATTTAACGTTTCAGTTTTACGGAGCTTTAAAAGTAACTGTTTTAAAGTAGTTTGTAAAAATAACACTTGCATCGCACAATATTTTGCAGTACTATGGCCGCGGGAAGATCCGTAGTTTATTAACGACCCACGAAATCATATTTAATTTGTTTTGAATTTAACTAATTTTATATATTTTATTTCGCTTTGTTACTCGCGGGATTATGTTCCCATATTGAAGATTTCATTGGTCCATGAATATTCGGTTTTAGACTGCTAATGTGAAATATCATTTTCATTCATAATTCATCGTCAGCGGCTGGAGAGCTTCGTCAAAATTCGCATTATTTCATATCCGAGCTCAACCAAATTTTATTTGTTTGAACGCAATCGCGAGTCAAGTACGCTCAAGAAATATTGTTTCGAGAATAATTCGTTTCGAGAATCGTCTTTATAAATTAAGTGCGCGTTGGTGTGGGTGTTCTCTTGAGAATCGGTCGCCACGGGGCTACGCTGACATTTTCGATTTTCCGAATCTCCATAAATTGACTAAAATTGTGCGGCTTTCACGACTCCTTTTGACGCGAACAAATAAAAAAGAAAATCATGCGAACACGGCGAGTGCTGCAATGTTGCGATCGATTTGGAATTTAAAAACTCTAACACCCGGCTGGCTGAATGTGCGCGAGGGTTGTCGTGATGCAGAACCCGCGACGAAGCAATTTCAGGAATCCTTACTATTTTGATTTGCTTGCAGAATCTTGCCAATACTTGGAGAAAAGATTTTATTTTCGCGGTTCCATTGCACATACAAGCACGCCTGGACGATTTGTTTGTAAAACATCGATACGTTTCGTTGGCAGGTAGACAGTGAATTGGACTTTCATGCAAGATCTAAGAATTCTAAAACAATTATAATAAATAAGCAGCAGAGAAATAATGGACTGCAGAGAAATAGGTTTTTAAAATAGTAAATAGATTGTAAATATTTTTATCTTCTCCTGTAGTATAGAATTTGGCAAATCAACTTAGGATCAAGAATAATTTATAAATTTCTAAAACATTGTTCAGTTAGAATTAAATGCTATTACATTAAATATTATTACTAAATAAAAACTACTCTACTAGAAGAAAAAATTCTTTCTTTTTCTTTCAATAAATCGATGCGAATAATTTGTAAAATTGATGCAAATAATTATTGTTTCGCACATCCCGCAGTCCGACGATTATAATCGCCCACTCTTTCGTTAAACTGTTTGTTTCCTATCGATATATCGAAATCAGCAAAATTATTAGCTAATCATAAACAACACTAAACACGATGATCAACGAGAAGCTATTACATCCGACATTGCACGAGTTTTTAATCGATGAAACAAGGAGACTAAAATATCTGCACGCAGCTAGTGCATTGTGCACGAAACGTGCACCCAGATACACGGGTACACTGTTTCGCCCGGCCATTATAGATTTCATAAAAAACATACCAACAGAAAGCTTTCATTTCTCATCCGCACATCTCGCGCGCATCAACTGAACATTTCATTTCCCCGCATACTTCCGGAAGAAAAATCAGCGCCGCCCGGTACGATGCATAATCACAACGCTTGTGTCGCACACGAATCCAGCAGTTTAATTAATGAATGGATTACAGGGAGACTACCGAAGAGAAAAAGGGAGCCGGGAATATAATTCTTCGAAAAAGGGCGAGCCCCGTCGGCAAATAGAGCCACTAAAATAATGAAGATCGATACCGGCGAGTTCATTTCCATCTGTGCATAAAACAGCCGCGTTAAAAGTTTCGCGAACCGCGAAAAACTATTTTTCTCCCCGCTTCGCGCGGTTCCGTCCATCGCATCCTTCTCGTCTCCCGCAGCCGTTCGTTCGTGGCGTTCCGCGCGGCTCGAGCCCCGCGCCGATATTTACGTTTATGCAGCCGAATGCACTTACCGTGCAGCCGCCGATTGTTCGAGCGTTGATTTGAAATCGAACCGATGTTCCCCGCGTACCTGACCCGCGCTGATGCTTCGACTCGGCATCTCGTCGCGATAAGCAAACCGGAAAAGCAGGGATGGCTCGGGCCGCAACGAGAAACCGAGCAGAAATGTAAATAAAGAGGCCGCGGCAGGATCGCGTGGGAGCGACCGAGAAAAGGAGCGACAGAAATGCAAATTAATAGAAAAGGTCTGTGTCTGAGTCGCGAGTGAGAGAGAGAGAAAAGAGAGGGAGAGGTAGGGACAAAGGTGACTGTTCGAGGGGATAAAAGAGATGTAAATACCTGCGGAAAGAAGAACAGAAACAAAGACACAGAGTCGGACCGACGGGACGAAAGAAGTAATTAGGTTACGTAAAGGACATAATTGGATAAAGGCGAGTGACGAGAAGGATCCGCGACGTCGCGTCGTAGGAATTCGGGAGAGGCCAGCGAGATGCAGTGTCGAGTAGAAGCGTGTACACATACAGGGTTGCGAAGAATAGATTTTTGAAATTGTCTATAACTATTTTTATCTTCTCGCGTGGTACAGAATTTGGCAAATAAACATTTTTTTAAATAGTAGATATGTAATATCCATATGTAAACTACTATTTTGAAAGAAGTTTATTTGCCAAAATCTGTTTTATGTGGGAAGATAAAGATATTTATTGACTATTTACTATTTAAAAAATGTATTTCTCTCTACTCACACCGCGTGTCTCATGAAAATGAAAATCATGTTAGTGGGGTGAGCAATCGCTATGGGGTGAGCTGTAGCTTCAATTTGTTTCCTGGCATAATTAACTTTATACTTAATGTACGAAACATATCAAATATTTTCATTTAAAAATAAATAAAATAGAAGAATAGAAAAATTCAATATATCTTATACGATAAATATAAAGTTAGTTAATGCAACGCAGGACAGAAGCATTAGAGAAAGTAAGAAAAAATGGAGAAAACATTAATTTAAGACTATAGTTCTACGACAATATTAAAGTGCAAGACTGTAAAGTGCAAACGAAGATAACGTGAACAAAAAAATATATTTCATATTGTTAGTTACATTCGCCTTGCAATTGCGATCACTCGAAGCCGACCGATTAGTCGAGGAACTGGTAGCATGATCCCCGTTTTCGTGGGACATGCAGTGTAGGTATACGCTTCTGCTCGTCACGGTGTATGAAAAATAGCAGAGAGCCGGAGATAAACTCTGCGGGGGTGGGAACGGTATAGGGTGAAAAACGAAAAGATGGAATTTCGAGGAAAAAAGGGTCGATGAAGAGGCGAGGAATAAGAGCAGAAAGTCGAAAATAGAAGTATAAAATGGAGTATGAAGTTGGGTGAGACAGCTGACAAAAAGGTCCAAGGGAGAACTGAAAGTTGCAGAAAAGTGGAAATGTCGGAGCTAAGAACATATTGGATTCTACTATATAAAATGTTTTTCTTCCGCGAGTTCAAATAAAGATTCCTCTCCATTTCCGTCCGTCCACACAGTTTTCTTAATCGAGTCTACCCGAAATTAATGTTCAGTGCTTCACGTCCAGTTCGCCGACTCGTTCATGTACATATGCAACTAGAAATGCAACTATCGATTATCAATATTGTATCGACATCTTATTGATGGTTAACGGAGCACCGTTAAGTAAAATTATCTTAAAATGGAGAGACGATCGTGTAATGTTTATCAGGACTTTGTGAATTATATAACGTGTGACTAAAATAATTAACATAATATAACATAAATAATTAATATAATACCACATAAATAATTAAAATAATACCACATAAGTAATTAAAATAATACCACATAAATAATTAAAATAATTAAAATAACATAAATAACTGAAATAATTAATTATCTATGTTTATCACAACTAACTTGATTTATTTTCATTCGATATAATGATCTGCAGTCTACTTTGCTTCGATCAGCAGACCTTCGATGCTTCAGTTCATTTTAACAATATCTTGACGATATTATCGACATATCGAATTATTGGTAACAATAATCTTTATTTTGAAAAAAGTATATAATACACGTCAAAGAATATTTTATCGTATTAGTGAACATATTTTGCCTTGAACCGATTTTGTATTATATGGTGTGCAATATTCATGGACTGCGGTTTGCGCAATGTTTTCGAATGTTCGTCGAGCGAGTTGCGAGCTTCTAGAAATGTTTGTCTGGTGCTGGCGAAAACTCGCATTCATTAAAAAACCGCAGTATTCGCAAATGACACCTAGGACAGTTTAGCGCCTGCACAAGGCGGAGAACTCGAAGCGTTTGCATCGTCCTCTACAAGCATTCAGCTCGAAGAATTGGTCGGTTGCATTTGTATTTTATTAAGATTGTGTCCAGGGAATAAAGAATTTAATTAAACGTAATGGAGCTGCACTGTTTAATAGTAGCAAGGTAATAAAGAAGATTACATTCTTCATCCTGTGTTGTCGAACAGGCAGCTAATCGCAAAGCCGATTTTAAAAAATTAATTAGACTCCTTTATTAGAAGATATTTAATGCGAAGGAATATTTATTCTATACGATATTGCTGTGACAGCAATAATACTAATAATAATAATAATTATTATTATGATATATATTATGATCTATATGTATTCTGTATGCAGCACATTTTATATAATTTTCCTCTTCCACAAGGATTTTCAGACGTCACTCGGCTAATCTTTAGCCTGTCGCTTAAATGATCACGCTATCGATCAGTTACGATGAAACGGAGATTAAACGTTCAATTTTTTTTTGTGACAATAAGGCTCGTAGGACTTTGCATGCTACTTTTATCAAGCATTGTACGTACGGAGTATTCGGGTCAAGTGTCGCTTCAAGTGAAACTACACCTCCGCCGGAAAGTTTCCGACTACTTAAAAATGCAGTAAAGATAAATTGCACAAGGTAAATGAGTCGTTGAACTTGGCAAAAATTATTTAGCGACGTTTACTTTTTAATACGCTAATGATTAGACCGCGTGTTTTATGCAGTTACTGCGAAAGCGAGTGGATGGAACATGATATAGGGATGCCTAACAAAATATTAACCCTTTGCACTCGAAGCCATTTTAACTGGAAATCCAAAATAATTTTTCTAACTTATAATACTTCCATCTTGCACGACAAAGTGTATTTTATGCATATGAAATTGCGTCACGTGATCCATACAACAGTTACACTTTTAACAATTTCAATATAATATAATAAAAATTATCTTGGAACGTGATATAATAATTTTAGTGATGCCCCAGGATCGCCACGCGAGTGCAAAGGGTTAAATTCTTCCAATTACATTCATTTTCTAATCATTTATTTCGTAAAAATTTTGTTTCCTAAAGTTCAGATTTCTCGTGTTTTTCATTCGTATATAATAAAAGACAGTCGAAAGGAAGTAATTGTTTCCGGGCGAATTAAAAGTTATTCTATTTTGTACTTCATCTCGCAGATTAAATTTCAAATAATCGTCGAAGGAAAATATCTTTGAAATATTTTGCAAAGCGCGAACGATTTCGCGTTTGAACGTTGAGCGGCGTTATTTGTCTGCACTGGGTAGATGATCTCCGCGATTCGAGGGCATTATAAGAAGGTTTTAGAACAGAAGAAAGTATCATAAGACGGAAATGGACGGTGAGTATATTGCCTCTATAGAACGGTCTGCTGTATTAAACTGTACTTTTGCGAGAAGAAAAAGGCCAGTTGCCAGTTCGAAACTTACCGGCGGCTGTGTACACATGTACGTATACGTAGTATTGGTCACCTATGACTTTCCTGTAGTAAGTTATTGATGCTGCCGTGCAATCTTTCGAAAGTCTCATCTCCGACAGCGTTTTCTTAAATCATTACTGCTATTGGGTCACGTAGATATATGTTCCCGTAATTATAATGTTCTTAGTCGATCGACATTTCCAATCGATATAAATTAATTCACCGTTGAGTGCTTAGAAACATTGCAGATTTTTACGATTCCTCAAAAATAGATAATAAAATCAAGAATTAAAAGCAGGCATTACGGATACGTAAGCAACTATTTGATTTCATAAATTATTAAGATGTTAAAATTCGTTTCAGAATTTTCATTTCTGTCGAATACTTCAATATGGCTTAAAAAGTCCTTCTAAGAAAAATGTTACACTCAGATCGTGCTTCTTTTTGTAAAATAAAATTTTCAGAAGTTTCTCAGTAATTTTAATGCAGTATAAGTCGTGCAACGATATTTTTTAATTCTTCTTCTTCCTTCGCTGCTCTGTGTTTTACTTGTACACTTTTGCTGTACATGCATAAAATCCGCAGTCTAGTTGCTTTTCATATGATCTAATTACTATACTGTGGATTTAATTCGTTCGTAACAGAAATGTGTAAAACAAATTAGGAACCGTGAAAACATTTAACGAATTATATATAATATAATACTGTATAATACTGTATAATATAATACTTAACGAATTATATATACTATAATATTATATATAAATATAATACTGCACCATATTCAGCACGTTCAAATTATTAAGGAAAGAAATAAATGTTTACGTCGCCCCTGCATCTTGCAATTAATGCAGACAATTTTCACGTTGCTTGAAAATCTTCAGATCACTAATCGCATACGAATGGAAGCTACTAATCGAGTGGGTTAGCATCCTAGAGTAATTAAAATGTAATCTATACGCGCCAAAATGTTAAAAAGCCAAGACAAATTATAAAGTTACTATAAAATAACTGTAAATTATCGTAACAATAAATTCGGTCGGTAATAATATATTAGCAAATAATAAAACTCCTTGCTTCTCTCAATCGGGAAAATATGATTTATGCCATTATGTTTCCAATTTATGTTTCCATCGACGCTGATCCTTCGCGAAATATCTTAGTTTTAATTTCGTTTGCAGGATACGCTCCTACGGTTAATCGTAAAAAATCTTCGCGCGTGTATATTAGTTCGTGAGTGGAGGAAGTATTATGAATGATACCGAAGAGTTTCTCATAATAAAAACTCGGCGCGGTCCGTAAAGGGGAACTTCGTTCATTTGATGAATTTTCAGTAGACCCGCAAATTACACCGCAAGTTTTCAGTACGTCGTTCCTGTCACTCTTTCCTTTTTTTTTTTACGAGCGACAATAGGAGCGCTTCGGCGCGCGGCCCTTCGTTCCAAGAAGTTAAAAAATTAAAAGCTAGTGACGCGCACGAGTTGCCATGCACCGAAACCGGCGTGCCGGCTACAAAATGCTCTCAAACTAATTTCGGACAGCTGTACACCGGCCGAAATGAAATCCCATTTCATTTAATTCTATGGAAATAATTTCACGCCAGTTCCGCGATACTTTACCATTATATCTGACTGTTCTAAAATTAATTACTTACATTTCGGAATCTTGATAACCGTACCGCCGTATAATTTTTGACCGCGCGCGCTCGCATTTATAAACGCGCACCCGGCCCCTCGTTATCTTCTGACGTCGTTCGAAGGTTTCGGTCATTTTTTCCCGCGCCGCCGACACCGGTTTTTCATATTTTTCGTTTCGCGAACACACGAAGATACTCGTTACCATGACCGTGCTTTATGCGAACGAAAATGATTGCTTCGCTCCATTTATTCTCGTCGCTGGGAACACGCGATTAATACTGCGACGATACACTGCAAATCTGTTCGGGCACCATGGACAAGTTTTTCGATACCGAATTTCCTCGTTTTAACATTTTTTATATACTCGATTGCTCGGAAATTAATTCCGGGGTTTTCTTAGTGGAAAAGAAACAATTTTCGTGTGACATACAGGATGCTAAAGGGGTCCTATGGGGTTCACCTAAATATCTCTTTTGGAGACATTCAAAAATTCGATGAGGAAAAGTTGTTCAGGGAGATCATGGCTCATCATGGATCAACGTTATAATTATAATCATTTTGTTTTCATGTAATCATACTATTTTAATTATAATCCCGTCTTTATAAGTCAGTCGATGCAGCTCAACATTTTCTATAAAAAAGTATCGATTTTGCGTCATTTTACCGCTGAAACAACAATTACAAATAGTGGATCAACGTTATAATTATAATTATTATGTTTTCATGTAATCATACTATTTTAATTATAATCCCGTCTTTATAAGTCAGTCGATGCAACTCGACATTTTCAATAAAAAAGTATCGATTTTGCATTATTTTTCCGCTGAAACAACAATTACAAATAGTGGAAACCTTCATATATCTGCAAAAATATATCTGCAAAAATTTGTTCAATATTTGTATAATAAATTAAACGTTCTAATATTTAGAAAAAGGTTCAAGTCGTTCGGTCCAATGTTTTAAAATTGACTTCCTATAAAAAATATCCGAATATTTTCGTGACCGAGTCTATAGCAATTTGAACTAGATAGATAAGTATCGAACCCGAAGAGAGTTAATGAGCACACTCCTGCGAGGAAAGAGCAAAGACTATACGACCCGAAAGTGGAAACGGCTGCCGTTCTATAAAATCAGACCACTCCTGCCTCGGCGCCTCGCATAGGTCCGCGCAGAGTGTATCGCCTTATCACCCTGATATTGCGTATCATAGATTTACGTTTCCTTCCGTAACGTATGCCTTTAATACTGTTTACGCTTATGGCGCCATGATGCACTTTCAATTGTAGATTGTAACAAAGGGAAACTTCTACCGTGCCTCGTATTTTCCGGCGGTGATGCTGCGGAAGCGAGAGGAGAGTTTGGAAAAACAAACTGTAAAGGAAACGATCAGTAGAATCATCATCGATCAGAATCGAGTAGCGGCAAGAGAAATGACATTCTCGCGTATATATTCAAAATTGCAGGTAGAATCATCGGTTTCACATTTTTTATTTTATAATTGCTCAAATTGTAAAGTTGCTTCCGTTAGAAATTGTTGAATATATTTATACAGACACGCGTGGCTATAAAAATTGAGAGGGATTTCAATAAATCCAATTTGATAATTTGTTATAGGCAACACGTACTGGTCACTTGTAGACCTTGGTAGGTTTATTGTTAAGTAATTATAGGCGATTAATGATTTCATGCAATCCTCCTTGTAGATTTGTTGAATTTGATAAACTTAATGCGAATAAAGTTTAAACGAAATTAATTATTTTATCTGTTTGTTAATTTCGGATAGAACTGCTTAGTAGACTGGACACGGTGTGTTGCATTTAGGACCTATGGTCGAAAGGTTAGAATAATATATAATTTTTTAGCTTTTTGGTGATTTCGAATTAAAAATGCGATGTAACGTTCCGCGTTTCTTCTTTTTCAATTTCTATGAACTTATTACAAAACGGAATCGATTTTCTGATGTTTCATAAATTGTGATACCCAACGAATCACTGTTAATTTCCTGGGAACTTAATTTTGCGCAGCAAGCAACCTTAAACGATATTTCATTAACATCTTCATTGCGTTCCCAAATAACCGAGCTTAAGTTAATTATGCCAGTCTGTCGGCGAACTTTTCAGGTGTTCCTATTAATTAATTGTTTTTTAAACTTCTCGGGATACTTTGAGAAAATTTTATCGTGATTGTCGACATAACCTTTCTTAGTTCTTTATTATAACATTTGTTTCTAGATTGATGTGCCATAAATTGTAGCGCTCTAATTAAAACAAAGTGCAATTGCACCTGTGATGGGCATCTGCACCGATGCACTTTTTCGAAGAATCGAACTGCTCGACGATAGGTCTTGATAAACAATGCAAAATTGCTCTTTACAATAGGGAAAGAGTTACAGCCAAGTGCATTTACACTGCATATTGCACGTACGCTACATATTGCAATCTTAATTAGCATACAAAATTCATGCGAATACGGGCGAGTCTCTTAAGTATCTCATAAAACAATTGAGTTTCTCAACACCTCCTCGAAAAACATTAAAAATTTCCGAAAAGGGTTATACCTTCCTAACCCTTTTGGACACGATTATTATAATTAGACTCGCTTTTAAACAATAAATAACAGATTAGAAGAACATCCTTTATTTCGCTGCTATTTTTAATACTACTACTTTCAGTAAGCTTAACAATAATTGATTTAGGAGTTAGAGTCACCGATTTTCTAGGACACGTGCGTTGAAACAGTATCAAGTATCTACTCCATGTTTGGTTCTTTGCCTTTCGCACACCTAAGTCGGCTCTTCCCGCTGCCATGCGGTGGCCCGACGGAGCGACGGCGGTGGTCGGCCAAGAAAAAAGGAAACGGGGGCCGGTATTTTTTGGCCGAACGGAAAAGCCCGTTTCAGGGATGATATTTGCTGGACGAGAACAGACCAGCCGGCACAGCTGAGAATATAATGCGGAAGTAAAGCTTCCTACGTCACGATTAATAAAATTCCTTATTACGGAAGAGGAAGCGTACGGTTACGTCCGGGATACTAATTCGACGCCGACGCGAACATTCCGTTGAAGTTAAGAATTTTACGATATTTAATATAGACAATAAGCTGCCCCGGAAAGTTCGATAATAAGCTGTTCCGGAAAAGTTCTGATGCCGGAAAGATCGTTCCTTGTTGGACGATATATTGTTGAAGCTGATGGATGGGACCGATTTATGGGCAATGATCGAGCCACCGGGTATTAAAATTAAAGACGAACTGCGCCGCGGCTATTTAAATATTTATTGCTTCTATTTCCGGAGGATGTGCCTGCCTTTTGGGAACGCCTCCGCCGCCGCGCCGGTGTATCGTGCATCGGAAATCCTTGTTCTGGCGTCGATGGTAGACAGCTTAAAATGTAAAGTTTTTAATAAAGCAGATTCCTTTATGTGCGCGGTCTGGGAAATCTTGCTGATCTGTCGGTCATTTTATTCGCTACCGTCTTTTAATGTGCAGCACCGAGACAATGTTGCTAGGCTTATTCGCGAAAATGACGGATCGCTAATTTGTTAATCTACGATTATTCAGAATGTTAAGATACATTTACGTATATCAATGTATCGCTGCTTTAATTCAATACTGAGATACTTCTGATTCAATACTGAGAAATTAAAAGAAAAAGGCATTTAACGTTGTGTTTTATTTTTATTTTATTTTAGTGAAATGTTATCTTCACTCAATTTTGTACTAACGTATATTGAAAAAGATAATTGGTCAAGAAGAATATAGAAGTTTAATACTCTTTATTAACGTGTTCGCTGCCAGTCTTTGACGATTTTGTATTTCACGTAAAGGACACGAAATGAATTTTGTGAATATAATTATTTGAAATTGTAACACACAGCGTGATATTTAAAAAATTTATAGCTCCTCTTTGACGACGTTTTTATTATATTTTATAAGAGGACGCGATGTATTTAATACGATGAATAAAATAAGTATAACTGCGCACTCTAGGGACGCTGTTAGCGAACGTACTAAATTACATATTTCATAAAAGTGTTGTATTTGAATAAAGTATGAATAAAATCAAACGTGTACGGTACGATTGAAGCAACTCGCGGGCTTTTCAAAAAGATTGCAACAGCTAGCTGGTTAAAAATATACAACGAGATTAAATCACGGATTATATACTTATGGACTCGCGACTGCTCTTTACGTATAAGTTTAAACAAGCATAATGAAAGCTTGAAAAGAGAAGCTTTTATCCGAACGGTATCTCGCAGTTAAATGTTAATAGTACATAATGTTCGTCAGTGTAAGCTGGTGAAGCGAGTTTCACAGTTAAAAATCATATGTAGAACCAGCGAAGATAACAAAGTGAAAATGTTAAACAGAAATATGGAGGAACTTCTTTGACGTTGGACGTCTGCTTCTTGATCTACAGAGATTGATATTAAAATGGAAACAGTACAAGCAAACCATTAAAGCATAAATCAACAGTATGGCAATGGAATCGACGATATACATACCTTAGACTTCGTCTTTGCGAAGTTCAGAATAATATTCTCGTAAATAAATAAGGAACGAAAGGAAGAGGATGTCTCTGCAGCTAGAAATCTGTCACTTCGACTTCGACTCCGTAGTGAATAATAAGGAGAGAACGAAACAAATCGTAAATAAACGATCGCTAAAATATGTTCGAATTGCAAAATTTTGGTATTCGATAGATT
>CM052154.1:5714612-5725556 GCA_028455555.1 Augochlorella aurata
GCTTCGAACCATTGCAATCGCCGCGCGCAATTAACCGATTAGTCCACGTCTCGCGGCTCGACTGCAGCAACGTCGCCGAGGGTAAATTCGTCCCGACACCGTCGAAAGGCGTCATCAGCCTCGACCGTTCGAAACACAATCGACGTTTACGTCTCTATCCGGTAAGATTCATAAAACCGTTCACCCTGGGACGCCGGGCCGGGGCGAGGCGAAACGATCGCCAGCAGCGAAATATTTATCGACAAATAAAACTACCCTGCAATCACCGACAAAGAGGTCGAACGCACAATTCAGACGCTGAAGAAGCACAGGGAAAGACACTTTTTCAATCCCCGAGGACCCGCCGCCTCTTAAGGGAATATCTCGCAGCCGATGAAAGTCAACTACTCAAATCTCCCTTAGTCGGAAGAGAAATCGCGCTGCAAATACGTAATGAACAAGCAGTTTCGCGGCCGATTCAACGTAGCCCCGGGAGAGAAGAAAGGAGAATCCGTTCCGACGTTTCGTACTTTACCATCCCCACCCCCTCGAACTGCACCCTCCGCCCCGGAACCACCCTCGTTTCACCCTCTCTCTCTTTCTCTTTCCGGCGACGCGGAGTGGTCCGTTCGCCGGATTCAGCCGGCCAAAAGTCGATTTTGTCAAACTCGTCGTAGGTGGAAATGAGTTCATATCTGGAGCAGACAAGTAGCCGGGAGACAGTGAATCGCAAATTCTCTTTCTGCTTTTTCTCTTCCACCATGAGATATGGCCATTTATATTCGGGCCTTCTGCTTCCTGGCGCAATGAGAATCACAATAAAAGGGGACACACCGCGCAACATCGGGAAAACTGAGAGAAAACCAAAGTATAAAATTGTTTTGCTCTGTTTTTAGCTTTTTTAAATATTATTAATTACTTTTGATACCTTGCAATAGGTTTTAACGTTTTTAATATTTTTTAAACAGTTTTTAATACCTTGCAATGGCTCTACATAGTTTGTTAGATTTTTAAGTTATTTTTAATGGTTTTCAGTTTCTTTTAGATGTTTTTTTAATAATTATATAGCTCTTTAGAATTATTTTTATTAGCTTATAATTATATTTATTTGCTCATAATTATTTTCATTCGTTTAGAATTATTTTTACTCATTGGCAATTATTTTTAATTGCTTCTAATCTTGTTTATTTCTCTAGAATTACTTTTATTTGTCTATTATTCCTAAGCTAAAATACTATAAGTCAGCAGGTATATTTTCATAAAGCGAGACAGCTATATTCCGACCGGCTAGATTCGCCGAACACCCCACTGTACAGTCGCACCCTCTGGTCCAGGTTAACGGCGATTGCTTCGACGTAGTGAAAAATTCCGCGGCGGATTGTTAGGCAACAGTGGTCGCGAGCGAGAACTGCGTCGACCGTGTTACTTATTATATCGCAGCGCGGCTTGTCGTTAATTAATGAAAAGCCGCGGCGGCGCTCATTGGCAGCGGCCCGCACCGGCAACCCCCGAGTCGACCACCTCCCGTCTCCTCGTGTCGCTTACAACCCCCGTGATATGTTGCTCCTGCTTCCCCCGTGGGTGTGGGTGGGAGGCTAAGGGAGTCGGAAGCGAAATACAGCCAGGATTTAGGGGCTCCCGCTTGTTATTCAGTCCCGCTCCCGCGAATAGAGTAATGTGCACGGATATAATTTAGAGATTCGGTAAGAAAGGAAATTTACTTGATGCATTGTGCAGCCGTTAAGCGTATCATTAACATTAAATTCTGGCCCGTTCCGGTGCGTACCGGAAAATATATACCGGGGCCGACGAGTTTTGGCGCAAGGGATGAAACGTTGCGCAGGATGCTACCAGCTATTCTACGCCGGGTTTCGCACTGCGAAACTCCTTCGACGCAGCGACATTGCGGAAGTGTTCAATGGCTCACGAAAGTGTTCGAACATGTTTTTAAACTGATAGTTAGGTATATTTTGTTGCACTAGGTGGAGTCCAAAATGGGCACGACGACTTTTTCCGTCGGGGGAATTTTTCAAAGTAATGTGTGAAGCGTATTACATTTGACGTAGCCGTTACCTAGCGTGACCGTATCGTAACACTCTGAAATTGCACTGTCTAGTTTCGAAGCCACTAGGGTGGATGTACCAATCTATGTGTATAAGGATTAAAAACGTGTATGGAAAGAAAAGTTTTATATATCACATAAATTGAGGGTTTATATGTAAAATATAGTTTCCCATATTGTATTGTGAGTTTATTAAAATTTTGAGGTTTTCAGAAAATTATTCACTGGATTTTTTTATGGAAGCACATTTTTTAATTAATACTGCACAAAGTCTAAATAAATGCAATCTTACAGGGTGAGGAAAATCGATCACCTTGAGTGCTCAGTATTATACAAATTATTCTACTTAAATACAGCTTGTTATAAAATTACGGTTTCGCAAAATTAATAGTAAATTATCAAATTACAAAATTATGAAATTATAAAATTATAGAATTATAAAATTATAAAATTATAAAATTATGAAATTATAGAATTATAAAATTATAAAATTATAAAATTACGGTGCTTCGATTTTCAGAATTCTCTCTTGTCCAAGTATTATACGCCCAACGCGTAAATCAATACAGATTTAGTCTAGCACTATGTCCACTTAATTACGTCGGATAATCGAGGTTCTATTAGTATGTCGATACAGATTTTATGAGGCATAAATTTTTATTCTTAAAAGTACAATTAGTAGTTCGCGGATCTCCGCGCAAACTAAAAAGAAAAACGAAAAATTCTTTATCTCTATTACAACAAACAGGATTTGTAATCAGTTGAAAATAATCGACTCAGTTAAGTTAAATGTTAAGTTTGTCCACTAGATTGAATGCGTTGCATTCGATCTACCCGTTTTTATCATAAATGCACAAAATTCGCAGTCTAACGATAACAACCAGCACCCTTGTTCTGTTCTTTGAGAGACTTCGTTGAATTCCGTTCGGGCAATTTACTATTTCTACGTATACAATATACTATTCTCATAGGTTGCCGTTCTAAAAGCAGCGTACACTTTCGTAAGGTTTCCTTACGAGACGCCTGCGTTCGTGCTCTCGGAAGTTTTCGATGATCGCAAAGGAAATGATGAAATGTTAATGACTTGCACCTGGTTCGCGATGTAGGTCACGGAATTTTTGAAGATTTATGGTTAGTCTCCGAGATTTATGTACCATAGATGAAATTTTGCGCGTGTGTATTTTAGACTTAGAAAGATCAGTCATGCGAGGGAATATTATTTGGTTGATTCGAATCGGGACTAAAATTTTTTAAATATTTGCTGCGCGTATTAATTTATGACACTTACGACGAATCAGCCGCCACTTTGTTGCTAATTCAGAATTATTATCTATCGCTTTGAGTTTGGGGATTTGCAGTCGTTGGAATAAGAAAATAAAGTCTCAAAGTTGGTAACTTGACTGCGGATTTTTCTGCAACGGGTTTTCTTCGCACTTAAAACAATTTATTCTTTTTATGAAAAAATTATTCCACTATAAATCCACTATAAATCACATGAGATTTAGTGGTGTTGTAAATGCATGATGATTTGCCGAAACGATGGATTACCTAGTTATACCTGGTTAAGAGGTTAAGCTAGTACATTATTCTTCCGCTAATTTGTTCTTCAGATCTGGACTATTTGTTTAATTCTGTTCAATAGACTGCGGATTTTTATACAAAATATAATTTTGCCAAGTCGATTGTAAGAGACAGAAATGAAATAAAAATAGATTGGCCCTCTAAATAATTCTGATAATTCAAAACTAGTGTAACAATGTTATTAAATTCTTCTTATGTCTTTGCAATTTTATATTTCAGCTATTCATTTTTGTCATAACTGCATAAAATTCGCACTCTACTCTTTAAGATTGGTTATTGATAATTTCGTTGCATCGAAGCCTCTTGTACTCGAAAAGAAATTCATCGAGCACATGTAACAAACATATTAATTGCAACTAGAACATACAGGGTGCCAAAAAATGTCTCATAATCTGGAAATGGGGAGTACCTGAGGTCATTTGAAGTACCTTTGTCCTCAGCGGAAATTTAATCCACCGCTTTGTTTACGAGTTATTAACGAAAAACAGTGACCAATGAGCAACCAGCTCGACTGACGCGAAGCAGCTAGTTCCGCTGATTGGCTCGGCCGCTTAGCGTCAGCTAATCTCGCCTCTCATTGGCCAGTGTTTTTGTTTAATAACTCGTTAATAACGCCTCAGAGAAAATGTTTGTAAAGGAAAAAGTTGCTTCAAATGACCTCAGCTATCCCCAATTCCTGATTATAAGACATTTTGAGGCACCCTATATAAAATAAGTCCAATTCAACTACTTCTCTCGCAAAGCATAAATTAAACTATACAATCATGGGCATTATACGTAATATTAGCACTAGTTTTCTAATCTGCTTGTTATCAAATATCGTTTCAAGAAGTATATTCTTTCAGACAGGTATGCTGTCAATCGTTGTGCCACCTGATTTCATTTCCGAGGAGACGTCGGGCGATGTCATGGTGCGCGAAGGAGGACAGGTGAGTAATTGATCGAATACGGAATTACAGCATACGTTACAGTAAACTAATAACAATTTGTGTTCTCTTCGTATCTTGCAATGGATACTATAATGAATTAATTTGCTACTATATATTTAAACAAATTCGTATGTATTACCGATGGAGTGTTCCTTGAAAACAAAAAATTCTTCGCAACTCTCTTATCACATAATGATTTTTAACCAATAATCAGAAAATCTTTGTAACGAATGGCCAATAAATCAACGAAAGTTGAAACCAATCGTTTATGACAGTTTATTGAAGTAATTAAACGGTATGTTCCATTAGGTTATTAAATATGAAATTAATACTGAAGTATGTAATTAATGTGTTCCTCTTTTCATTTCTGTTATCCGTCTCTGTGAAATTAAGAAACGCATATTGCTATACCTTCTGAACGAATTAAAATACGCATACATTAATTACACGTGTACCTGTGTGTCATGAAGTACACGAATATATTAACTACATGTCTACACCTAAAATATGCATTACAATACTGAACGATCTAATACACCGCGATAATACCACAAATGATAAATAAAAATCTTGAAAACTATTTACGTATATTATAAGTGCCCCTTTGTTCGGCCAAGTCATTATTGCTAACGATTTAAACTGGCTGAAACAATCTTCTCGACCCCGCCCACGCAGTTTGCGGCTAAAGTCGTATAAAAAGCGCGGACTCTATCCGCCTCGTATCGCGAAATTTGAATTACCTTTCGTGAAATATCGGCGCACAATTGCCCCGACATTTAAATCGAGAAATCTCATAGATTTCAATCAAACGTCACGGGAAGGAATATTCCGCGAATATTGTTAAAGCGTCTCAATAACCTGTTGCGCGTGTGCGTATCGCGGGATCGCGGTGCTTCCGAGACATGTGTGCAGCGTAATGTGTAAATATTTCTCGTTTCCTGGTTTTCTTATCAAAGCTGATGCCACGACCCGCCCGGAGAATATTACGTTTCCCGAGGAACGAACGTTAAAGTGCTTTGAAAACTCGCTCCGCGCGCGGATTCCCTTCCTCGCGATATTCTTCAATCGCGACAGATGGATCGCGTCGTCCTCGCCGCCGAGGAGAGGCCCGCTTCCGCAGCCGTGGGATTCGGTCCCCGTGAATTCCAGTAATTAAAACTACTTCGCCCACTAAATTTCGCGGGGTGCACAATTAAAAAGCCGCGGAGAAATGACGACGTAACTCACCCTAATATACCGTACGTTTAAGGACGGAATATTTATGCGAGCCACGGGGAAAAAGGAACTCGCAGTCACTTATGCACACCGCTGCTCGAACATATTTAATCAGCCGCGGTATTTACGGTCCGCGGGAAATGAGGAGGCGAAAGACAAAGGCCGGCCACTGATTTGCGACCGCTGTTCGTCATTTCCATCGAGTTTACCCGGGTGTCTTCGACCCAGGGACTGAACTTATTAACGCGATACGGTCCGGACTGCCATGACTTTTTGGGTTCTTATTTCCAAAAAGTGTGACTACTAAGCTTCTTTTTAATTAAATTTTTACTATTTTTAGTTCTCCGACGTTTCACAAGCAGTCGAGAAAATTACTGTTTTTCCACATGGTAATGCGTTGAGATGATTGAAGGAAGAAAGGCACACGTTCGCGGACGATAAACATTTGAATAAGCTGCGAAAGTAGACACGTGATTTATTCGAAAACTAATTGTGATATTTAATTAATCGCGTTTTGTCGAGTGCTCGGAACATCACATTTTAATAGTTATATTTAGACTGCGGATCTTTATGCAAGATGAACATTTTATGCAATAGTTGCAAGAAATAGGAACCGCATAAATACTGATTCCTTTCTTGAATCATTTTAAAGAGCTCTAAATAATATAATATAATGCTTTAATGTTTTGTGTTTCACCTACACATTTTTGTTATAAATGCATAAAATCCCCTTTGCAATATTGTCCTTTAGTGAAACAATTTTTTCGTTGCTAACACGATCGTTATGAGCTCTCATTCTATAGCATGATCGCTTCTCTCATATCAAATTTCTTATGTAAGAACGGAAACCTAAGATGGAGTGGGACAAGTTTTAACGTTGATTATTCACGCGGTTTGGAACTAATAAGACGGTCTACATATAGAACAGATTATTCCTTCGGTATCTGTGAAAACTGTGTGAAACTAACACGAGGAACGGATGGGGGTTAGTTATCACGATATAATCTTTTAATCTGATTATTCTTAATTGATACCGTGCTTTAATGAAGATTACGTTGACGAGTTAATGTTTTTGATTAAATAATTTCTCGATTCAATAGATTAGAAGTGATTTTACAATAATTTGGGAATAATAAGATCGAGATCATAGTATTTTATAATCGGTCGTTAATCGACTTAATAAAACAACGTGATGTTAAATTTCTGACATTTTAATCATGTTCTTTCCTTGTTAATCCTGTGCTTCTTTATGAAATAATTACATATCCGACGGTTATAACTGTATAGAATGTTTGTCGCGAGAAATATTATATTTAATAAATGGAAAATAATTTTCTGATACATTCCGAAAGATACAGAACAATAAATAATTTTTTAAAAACATTCCGGTCGAGCGAAACAGCGTATTTTTAACATTTTGTAACTGGTGGTACAAAGATCCACCTCTTAGCTCTTCTACCGTTAATGATAATAGAATGATGAGTACACTATTACGGTGAAGCTGCCATTAAAACACTTTTATAGTAAATACTTACTCGGCGCAAGACCTGCTTAAAAATCTTTCCATTAACGTGTTACATTTTTGTATGAAATCCCTAAAAATCCGAAGAATTGATGTATAGTGCATAGAGATACCATCGTTTCCATTAACAATTTCGGACACTGCCAAATCTGATAATTATAGTATTTTATACATAAACAGTATCGGGCATTGATCGATTAAAATGTTTAATTTGATTAAATGATCGACGAAAACGATTGAAGGTATTAGTCATCGAAAAAGTGACGATTAAACTAATCGATTGATGAAATTAATCGTTAATCGTCGATTGAAAGATACGATTAACAATCGTTGACTCTTTATTAATTAATTTCTACTTTAGTTCGTTAATCGCGGCTAACAATCGCAAGAAATTTATTCATTAATTAACGAGTAAGCGTAATATACGAATTCTCAATTGCAATTAATGATCAAAACAGTAATATTCAAATCCTTAATAGCGATTAATGATTAAAACAATATTATTTGAATTGTTAATTACGGTCATTGATTAAAACAGTAATATTTAAATTGTTGATTGCGATTAATGAATAAAACAGTAATGTTTCAATTGTTAATTACGATCAGTGATTTAAAAAAAGTAACATTTAAATCGTTTACTGCGTTTAATAATCAAATCAGTAATATTTCAATTTTTAATTGCTATTATTGAATAAAAGAGTAACATTTCAATTTTTGATTGCGTTTAATGAATAAAACAGCAGTATTTCGATTGTTAATCGCGATTAATGATCAAAACGGTAAAATTGACGATTAACAGTAGTAATTCAATTATATTAGCCGTCGATTAATTTGTTGCCCATCCCTGTACACGAACATGAAGATGAACGACACGATAGTCCGATGGAAATCGTAATGAAACGAAAGTAATGAAATATACGGGACAGCAAAGATTTGCATGGGAAGGTTGCCTAAATATTCGGAATTTTCCTGGAGAATCGAACGGGTCCCCGAAAAGGGATATTGGCTCTGGTTCCCCGTTGGCATAATGTCCCCCTGTTGCAGACCGCGCGAGCCGCCAGCAGACTCATCAAAAATGAAAATTCCAATTCGAATCGGAGAACTCGTGAATTAATCGGTCGGTTAACGGGTCGCGTCGCAAACGTTGAAACGAGGGAACAATAGTTTTTCATTCGGCCGATAAATATTGTTATTAACGGCGCGTATTTCGGCGTTCGCCGCGTTTCCGTTTTACCATCGAGTGCACCCGAAGTGTTTATAAAAATCTCGTCGCGCGACCGGATTTTCCGGCGGGCCGCGCGATACGTTTCGTACTTTATCTGAATTTCAATGAGGCGGGACTAGAACTTTCAAACTCGTTTTCTGTATCATCCCAGATTTAGGATATCGGTCCCGCGACCTACCTGTGTCCTTAATTTGAAATTGATAAGGTCGTTCACGGGAAGCCCGCGAGCCGGGGAAATCGAGGAAACGATCGTCTCCAGGTGAGATCGCCGGGAAAATCCGCCCCAGCTCAATGTATTCCATTGGAAATGATAAAATCGCTCGGCTAATTGCTGTTCGAAATCCAGAGAGTCTCGCGATACGTCCGTTTTACCGAGCGATCACCGTCGTTACGATTTCCTGCGTTTCTGAAAAATATTCGAACACGCGGCTTGCAAAATCAAAGCGAAAGGGACGTTTAAACTCTTCTGAAAAATAAGACAATAATGTTGCGAAACAATTTACGAAATTACTGAATTTCTCCATGCAATGCTGTCTTATTCATCATCATTACACTTGTCATTAAAAAAGTAAAATATTACAGAAAATATTAATTAACATGGTACACTCCACCAATTAAATCACTTATCCTTAAATCCTTAAATCATCCTTAAATCACACTAATAGTGACAATAATGCCTAATGCATATACTTGTATATTTTATAACAGTATCAACAAATATGTTATAAACATTTCCTTATTAACATAATCTTCTCAAACATTCTGTAGGTAAAACGAAAGTATTATAAAATATCAATAATTAGAACGCGCTGCTTGACAAAAAATTAAGAAGTCGCTAGATCGATAAATTCATCGATCCCTGAGATCCTGTAACTTCGTGGGAAAGAATCTTACAGTATTCTTTCTGTGGCCGTTTGAAAAGGTGAAGTTTCTACTTTCACGTTCTTGAACTCAGTTTTTCGGAGGGCCTTTCTTTTTTTTATTACAAGACGAAGCGAGAACGTAAAGTTGCTTTTCTTCATTTGAAATTTTCCACATTCGTTTCAATGTGGCGTGATGCCGGTGGCACAGTATTCATTTCAAGTACAATGGAGCCGAGAAGAAAATCGTAGATCAACTTTGGAGAGGCCGTTGTAAAAGGTGGACCTCCTTTAGCGAGATCGTGTTAAAATGGGCATGGGAGAAATTGTTTGAACAAACTGTTAGAGTCGTGCGAGTTTGTGCAATTTCGCGAGAAGAAAAGCAACTTTAGTTACTCGGAATGCTTTTGCTCATTTTCATTCGGAATTGCTAGAATACGTCGCACAAAAGAATGCCCGGAGAACGTCAAATCACGCGATAACTGATTCTTTCCTCCTGTACAAGGTTCTCAGACGCGTATTCTTCTACATTTATTGGAGTGCGTTGTATTTACGTTATCCGAAGTTGTCGCGAGAATGTTGGGTAAAGCGAGAACGATGCGAAATTGATTATTATTACCGAATGCCCTCGGTAAGACCGTTTCCGTCGATCGTTTCTTATCGATTTCTTGTTCCTGCTTCCCCGTGGAACAACTTCCAGCGTTAAATCCTAAACTTGCTGTTGTTTAACGATAAACTGGACGAGATTTGATCAGCGGGATCCGATATTCTTTAACCGAATAAAGGAAACTTTATCGTGTTTAGTCGAGCGACACAATTAAATTGCCGGAGTACTTCGATTATTCCAACCTCCTAATATTTTATTTGCGCGGCGCATTGTTCGCTTAAAACCACCTGCATTTGATGTCTCCTCGTTGTTCGTTTAAAACATCTTAAGCCTCTTCAAAGAGTATTTCACGGTGTGATGTTTACACATTCTCTTTGCGTTTTGCTATCTAAAATAATCAAAATTGTGCCATTATTGTTATAATTAGACACTTTTGGATTTTGTACATTTAGGGTAAAAATGAGTAGGATTTTAAATGAGAAGGATTTTATTAGGATTATTGTATTACTGTGAATTCGCTAAAATTGTTAAGGGATGAAACCATTGTCCATGTGGTTTCTGTATCTGGCTATTAATGACCACAATTTTTATCTTGCCTAAAAATCCACGGTTATTAATATTAAAAAAGAACTTAAATAGTTTGTGAATCTAGTTCACAATGAATATTTTTCTATTTTTATTTATATTAGCATTACTTTATCAATTATAAATCAAGTACTAGAATTACTATATTATGAACATAATAAGCATTTATTCTACTTTTATTTTATTTTATAAAAATAATAACGCGTATCTCCTTAATCCGACGAAAATTTATAAATAAAATAAAGAGGGAGTATTTGATATCGAATAGTAAAATATCTACAAATTACATGTTTTTAAATATTGCAGTATCGAATTAGACAGGCGATATATCGAATAACTTACAAATTGTAACTTATAACTTATAACTTAGAAATTAACG
>CM052154.1:5741107-5758550 GCA_028455555.1 Augochlorella aurata
AAATCGACATTTATAAATCGTATTTTTCTGTTCACTTAGTAATGATAATAGCAAGCCAGCAGTACGGCGTGCAGGCAATCCCGAAATCCCAGTTCGAAGTCAGGATGGTGCTGACTATTCGAAATCTGCAGAAACGCGACGTGGGAACCTATCAGTGCGTGGCCAAAAATTCTCTAGGCGCCTCCGAGAGCAGTATTCGGTTATATCGTGAGTGTATATGCCACTGAAATATTTCGAAAGCAACCCCGTGCCTGTACTTTCCGCCAATATTTTTTATTTACATGTTGCGGCCGTATCTTTTGCTTTTCAGTCGCATTTTCTATAATTTATTATTCACCTCGTACAGCTCGCGTGCTTTCAGGCACGCGCGTGTAACAAGTTTATTACGCACGGGCATTAATTTAGTACCTTTTTAACATTTTGCTGTTTATTTATATACAGAGGAGAATGGTGAATGTTTCAGGCAATCGATGAAACAGTCCGTGGAAATAGATTTTATTTAATGCATCGAAATATGCACTAGTTGAATTATGTTGACACGAAGTTTTGTTGTAATGCGGAAAATAATATGTTTAGAACTGTTTTTTGAAGCAACATAGTGCTTCATAAGTTTCTATCGATGTTTTTACAATTTGCAATTACATGCTAAAAGAACCAGATTTTAAAATAAATAGAAACTGGAGGAAAGTTTTAGGGGGAGAAGTGTCTTTTGTTTTTTCTACTCTATTAAAATTACAATACTGTGAAAAAGAAGAGGGTATTGTATTACTTTGCATATTGTAACAATTATGACACATGACATTTTCAGTATTATATTATTTCAGATATTTCACTATATTTTGCAAGTACAAAAATATATATTTTACAGATTTTTACATTATAGTGCAGTCAATTAATTATAAAATAACTCGTCTAAAATTGTAGTTTTCAAGCCGAAATATTGACTATAGTTTGTGCAAAAATAAGTTATGAAGAAAATTGTGTAGGGATTTTTCAATCGTGGATTTTCTCATGAAAAGGTAATTTGTTGTAACAATGGAATAGAAGTTGGAAAATTAATTGCTAGCATGATTGGATTCATCGTAAAAAATTCCATAAAAACATATCTTTTCGAAACATTGTCGGAATGATTACTAGTACACTCAATTCTGTTTTTATACGTTTTTACACGGTTTCGTTTTAACAAGGCGTAGAGAAATAAATTCAATTTCCTTTTTACACAATTTCATTCAATTTAACTCGGATAAAAAGGGTCTTTTTATAAAGACCTTTTGTAAATATCATTTTTACACGATGTTTTGTTTACACGTGTTTCATTTGACAAGTTATACAAAAATAAATTTAATTTCCTTTTTTATACGGTTTCATTCGATGCACCACGATTAAAAAGCAGTCTTTTTATAAAAACTCTTAATAAACCTTATGTATGAATTCTATTATTATTTTATATATTTTTTAAGTGTTTTAACGACATAGAACCAACCCCCTATTATTCTATGTATGTACACGACGATGACTTCTTTGACACGGCTTTTCTGCAGTTTATCCGCTCTGCAAAAACAGAATCGGATGTACTTGGTTTTCAGCTAAATACCCGGGGCATCGACCGCCAACAAAAATTGTCCACATGTAGTTTAATCGACTAACGAGCCACCGGCTTTTCACGGATTACATAAGCAGGTTCCGGTATCCCCACTATACAGAGCGATTCAGTAAAGCTGTTACGAAGCCATATCTCCGTTATCGTTAACGATACTAAAAAATGCTAGAGGAACAGATTCTATGGTTCGAGGGGATACATATCGCGATGGAAATAGTTCTCTTTTCAAAGGTCATACTTTTCGAGATTTCAAGGTTATCGATGTTTCTTCAAGTGGAATTACATATTTCTTTCATTACATCATGATAGCTAAGATCAAAACGAATCTAATGACCTGTGATAACATGATTTTCACTCAACCTTCAGTACGAATAAATTAAACTTGAAACATCTAGAAATGAACACGATCGTTGGGGTAACTAAAACAGAGAGATTAGCAATAACAAAATTCATTGGAATAAATGTTTAATGTTCATTCCATTCGCTTCTGCACACTTTTTGATTCAGTTTTTATTCAATTCGCAGTCGATTTTGGTTCAGTTCAAAGTTCGACTAGCAATGCTATGCTCGACCGGCTTAAGATTACACGAAGTTTGCGTTACTATGTCATTGGATTCGTCTTAATCTCAGCTATCATAATGTAATAATAAAACTGTATAATCCCACTTGAAAAAACATGACCTTCGAAAAGAAATTACTTCCACCGCAACTCCCTTCGAACTATACAACCTGTTCCAGTATTTTTGAATATCGTCAACGATAACGGAGAATCTCGCTCCGGAACAGCTTCGGTGTACCGCCCTGTACATTCGAAGTTGTCGAATGTGGTCGAACAAAAGCGATCCAGAACGTGTAAGTAGCTCGCTAGACGTTTCTCCTTTAGCGTGGCCGCGGTGTCGGCAGTTAGGGGATAGGTTGCAGGCGATTGTAACAGTGGCGGGGTAACGAAAGAGTGAACAATTCAGCGGCATTCGAAAGGCTTCGCGATAACGAGGCGAGGCAGGCGCGGAACTAACGTAAGCGTGCGAGAGCGGAGCCGGTTGATAGCTGTTGCGCTTAGCGCCGGAAATCCGTCTCGGGTCGGTGTTATTTCACGGCTGATACGTAACGAGCCGGCAGGTTAACGAGTCTTTGCGGAAGCCCCGCGTGGAAATTGTTGGCCCGGCCTGGTCCCGCGCGGCTGGCCGTGCGCGGCTAGACCGGAGTCCTCCACGAAGACTGATCGTCCTATCATAGAAACAAGGAGCTCTGCTCCGCGGAGCAAACACGGCCGCGCGTTTACAAGCATCCTCACTTTGCCGGCGGAGGTCCCCGAGGATTTCGCGACGACATCAGAGCAGTCGTACCGCCTTCTTTCGGTCAATCCTCATCTATTCGCATACGATCCCCGGGATCTTTCAATCAGGTCAGAGCACTCCGGGGAGAGACAGCCGGGGGCCCAAAGCACTTCGCCTGAAGGATCTCGCACGCGGCTCGCTCCTCGGTAAATCGTCACGAGCGGCGCCGACAAGCTCAGACCCGATTACGTCTTGGGAATCAATGCCGTTTCGTGATACCGAGATTTACTTATTTCCTACGATGCAGCCCCCTCATCCTTCTCCTGCTTCTCTTCCTCCGTCCAAGCCTTCTTCCTCTTCTTCTCTTGCCCCTCCAGCGTCTGCTACTCCAGGCACAGCACTCGCCCTCGGTTCGTATATTCTCGTTTATCGTGAAAGCGTTGACGATGATTTCGCGACGCGTCGTCGAGGAATGAACGAGCTCCACTTTGATCTCTGCCGGCTGGCTTGCGAAGTGGACCGAGAGAAATTGGTAGTGAGGCACTGTACTGTCACAGTAACAAGGATTCCTTCGTTTCTCTTTCGGATGGGGAACCGTGGAACTGATGCACTGGGCGCGACGCACCGTGCATCGGCAGAGGCACGGAATTCGAGAAATCAACTTTCTATTTCGGGCCGGTTAATTAGGAAATTCAGTTTACGGTCACAGGTGGAGTTATAAATATCGTTGTGGAACAAACGGGTTCTGCTTATAATGAGAGTACGTGGCCGGGTTCCCGCTCTTTTGCCTAACGAAATTCGTTTCTTATTTATTAATTAGAAGTATAGTATTTAGTGAAATAGAGGTATTATTTGAGAGCGGGAGTATAGTTTTTAATTAATTCTTTTGGAATAAGTATTTTAGAATGGATAATGAGGTTAATAGTGTTCCGACGATATTTCTCCAATTATAACCGAGCTGCGATTCAGTTTCTGTTTTTTATTGAAATAAAAGCATAATATTTATTAAAATAGTGATATTATTTATAAGCGAGAGTATAATTTCGATTCTTTTTTTCCGTAACTATGTATTTTAGAATGGGTAATCAGAATAATAGCATTTTTACAATATTTTTGCAATTATAACCGGATTCGATTCAGTTTCTGTTTTTTATTGAATTAAGAGCAAAGTATTTATTAAAATAACGATATTATTTTACAGTGAAATTATTATCTCGATTAATTATTGATCAATAAGTATATATTTCAGAATGGATATTCAGAATAATAGTAGAAATAAAAATTGTTTCAGTTATAACCGAAGTTTAATTATGTTTCTCTTAGTATTCAATAATGGACAATACGTAAATAATTTATTATGTTGAAGAATTTCTGTAATTTGTACGTACAGCTCGAAGAATCGTGAAGACAGTAGCGTATTGTATGGTCGAAGCTCATTAACTCTAAAATTGTTCTTGATTACACGTATACGATGTATACATGTAACAGTGATTATAGTCATAGAGAGTAATTCGGTATTACCGGTTTACCACGTTAACTTGACGTAAATTGATAATTAGGGGACGGTAAGATTGGTGGGAAACAGATAATAGCGTGCTGTGTACATTGTAGATAGATATATTAATCTATGGTCAAACACATCAGCCACCTGTACTCAAAAGCACGTGTGCTCGACGAGAGATTAAATATCATTTCCTCGATAACAATGCTCTACACGCGAACAATCTATTTTATATTTTTTAATCACTTTTAATTGCGAAACTATTGTTCTCCGACCATCGCTTCTATACCAAAATGCAAGTAGAAAACGTCGAACGATTTTATTTGATATATTTTTCATCGTTTCCATTTGCAAAACTATTGTTTCGTAATTTATTAATATTAATATTTATTTTGTAGGACAGTTTGTCTTTAGAAAATAATACTTATCGTAGGCGACCCTATCGCCGAATGTCTGACCATCGTTTGCTTGTTCTACTTATATCAATAATCTCAGAGCAAGATCACAAAAGTGCATTCACAGTTCAGTATGCGTATAATTATAACAATGCACAACCAAATTCAGTTAAACAAAATTAGTTCCTTTGTTGTTTCATTTCTATTCTTTCATTTTTTTTTGTTTTAAATCCGTTTTCTCGATTTTGTTTTAATTTTCATTTAAACGAAAAAGTATAATACAACACGAGAGGAAGTTGTTACTACCTCGATTGCAAAGCTTATTATTAAAATATCGAAAAAATATTGAAAATTGAACAAATAAAATATTGAAAAATGAACATAGCGTATAATATTATGGAAATAAATTGATCCAGAAGATAAAATTATATTGCGTAAATAATGAGAACAACATTGCATTATTTACAGCGCGGATGAAATGCAATAATGTTGTACGATGTAAACAATATAATATTTGACCTTTGACGTGTCTGCTTACGATCGCGGCAGTTCCATCATGAACGTTTCCTTAACTTTTTTAGTCTCGGTCCCGTAATCATTTCGAATAATTCTCTCGTTGGGAATTCCTTTGCCCGCAGGATTTTCTGTTTCGATTGACAGAAAGCGTTCGCGCAAATAAATGATGTGGGACAGTGATGAACACTTGCCCGGAAAGACGATAAAACTTCCGCGACGGTGTTCGTAACCTGTCGCATTGTTAGAATGCTAAGAAGACGGGTGAGCGGAGCAAAAGTTTATCTCAAACAGGAAACTAAATCTACCGAGTTGCAAATGAATGACGGCGAATCACTGCCGGAACTGTTTTTCATTTTTATTATGTACGCTGCTTTATTCGTTATTAACTTAATTATATTTCTCGGAAGTTTGCGATGACCGGCTAGAAAACTCTTACCGATTTCTTTGTAGCAACCGCTAAATACCCACAGTTGGTATGTTTTCTTAATCACTATGCAATGAGTCTTCCTACATCTGAAATTCCTCGCGGGATTCCGCGAATTTTCCTGGAAACCCAACGTATTACATCTACTACAGCACGGTGTATCTACTCTTTAGTAACATTTACATAAACTTCTTTGTATTTCTGTATATTTTATAGTGATATTCATAGTGTATTGCGGAAAAATAGTTAATTTTTCAATAGTTATCTATTTTAAGGAAACGTAAATCAAAATATATATCGTAATATATAAGTAATATAAATAAATATATATCATAAATATCATCAATATATATATCATAAAAATCAATATATCATCAATATAAATATATATCGTAAACTTGATTCAATAGCAATTAAACACTCGATTTAATAAAATTAAATCCCTATGATTGAACATTGTATTAGCTTGAACGAACAATGACTAATCTAGTTTTCATTTAAAACACTATATAACAAAGAAATTTGTCACTGAACAGATCTGTTTGGTAAATTACTAACAAATAAATGATTGAACGTATCATTTTCACGGCGCAACAAAAACGAGAGAAATTAAGAATTTATAAATAAATTCGATTCGAATAAATAAAATTTATTCATATTTCTTGCCCGCGGAAAATCCGACGAAGAAAGCTTCGTTTTTAACTCTAATAAATTTGCTTAACATTTGTTAGGGCCGCCGGAAAACAAGGTCGGTCTTCTTAAAGTGCAATAGCTAGTAAGTACACCGCGAATGTATATGCAAATTCGCATTTCCATAGACTAATTCATAAAAGCTGGAATTAAATAGAAATTTACTTCTTCCGCGAGTTTCGGTATGCTAAAAGCAAAACAGAAGCTTCGCGCCACTATACCAAAGTTTTTTCTTTCCTGCGTTTTAATAATTCAGTGATGCTAAATCCGTCTTCTAGTTTCCATAAACAGCGTGTTACAAAGGAAATATTGAAATAATTTCTTAAAAATCAGTTTAGGTCGTTGATTCATACTCAAATTTGATCCCTCGAGATTGTTCTATTTAGAACTACCAGAATATCTCGAAGCTATTTTGCGAAACACAATTGTTATTCGACAGATAAATTATTACTGACTACAACGAGTCCAGCAATACGTTCCAACTTATAAATCATGTTACATCGAATTTCCACGATATTCCCATGTTATTCACACATCATTCAGTACATCCAGATTAAACGTTTTATCAATTTGCAAATTCGAATGCAACGCGATAGAATATTTACATGTACAGATACGGCTTTTCAATCATGCTATTTACGATATAAAAGAGAAGTACGTAGAAACTATAAAAAAGAAAGAAAATCGTGTGAGCTGTATGCGTATGTGAATAATCGTGATAGTCTATGCGACAATATATAATAAACATTTAACGATTATTATAATACATATTTCACTTTAGATTCCAGATCATATCGAAATACGTTCATCGATTGCCGGAAAGCTATAAAATGTTTACTTTATTTACAGAAAACATTTACCCTACTTTATAAATCAGCTTTAGTAGTTCTCAAAATCATGTATTTAGGTATTTAAAAAGTACCTGATCATTGACCTAAATGTGCCCCCTTGTCTTATGATTTCTTTTGCAATTGCATCGATTTTCTCGTTAATTTCGTACGGTAAAAGATCGAAATGTTATTCGAATATTGTACGAAAACCGCACGGACTTTTTCCGGCGCCTAACAGAATCAGATTAGCTGGCCACTAAAACGGAACATCCTATTGGTTCGCAGAGATTTCAGGACCGGCGAGAACGCAAACAGCGGCCCGGCCGACGTTCCAGGACGAGGAGGACGAAACCGTTTACGGCTCGGCGGAGATGGACAAAATGGAGAACAGGCCTCTGTCGGTGGACAACGCGATCAATGGCCATCTGGGATACCCATCAGTGGCGACTCCGGTGCCGACTATGAGGATCGGCAAAAAGAGGCCAACGATCGGCGTAGCCTCGAACGCGGATCATCGGTCGGCTTCTAGTCTGCTGATCATCGTTCTGACGCTGATCGCCGTCTACCAGCGATGCCAATGAGCCAGCCGAGCGAGAGGTTTGAGAAATCTGTTAAAATCACGATCGATACGAGGCCGGTCCGGCAGATGGTACGCTTTGTTTCTCGGTTAATTCGGCGCCGACGAAGTATCGTCTTCCCTGAGTGGCTTATTCTTAAATCGTAGCTTTAAGGACGGAACAACGGAGAACGGATCGCGGCGCGGCGGTTCCCGGTTGAAACGATCATGGTTGGGCACTATGCGGGACACGTACCGCGATGTCGGATCGGGGCGAGGAAATGTTTAACAAAGAAGCGACGGACGATTTGAGCGACAATTTTCTGCTGCTCCTGTTTGGTTGCTCGGTTTGCTACGCCGAGATTTGAGCGATTTCTGCGATCCTTTTTAGAACTACGGAGAGGTTCTTGTTGGAATTTTTGTGATAGTTGAAGGAGTACACGTTAATTTTGTTTAAAATACGAGCGATCTAGATCGTAATTTCTCGATTTAAACGCTGGAAGTAAGGTGCTCTTTGCGATTATTTTCTGAAGTGGTTGTGAAGAACATAATTCGGCTTACGTTTCAGGAATATGTATCAATTTTTTAAGAAAAGAGATGAGTGATTTTAGTTGCAGTTTTCTGATCAAGATATCTGTTCGCAATGCTGAGACTAGAGTGATTTCTGCGAATTTTTCGGAACGAACTATGCAGAAATTCCGCTTGGAAGTTCGCTGATGCTTGAACTTGTGTTTGAAGAAGGTTTGTTAATTTTTTCGTGGAGACATATGCGCGATAGGAACGGATGTGTCTAAATAATTATATAGGGCCCGAAACTAGTGAAATTGGCGAGCATTTCATAGTTTCTAATTTAATTGGATAATTGAGCTCGATGGAGCCAAATGTGGAAAAAACGATTAATTGGTCGTCGAACTGATCGTGTACAAATAAATTGGTACACCATTTCGCAGCGCTGTTTGTTGTAATTTATATTGTATTCGAGCAATTTGAACAACGGAAACTCTTCTTTGATACTCGACGGAAAACGTGTAACGCGAGTTTCAATATTGCCGTGGCTGCCTAGAACAATTTTTATTAAATTGTTTACGTTAGTACACGTTGGTGAACATATGCATTGCTTTACGAGAGTAAATTAAGAAATAATATCTTTTTTGGGTACAGGAGCAACTAAAATATTTGTTGTAATTTTTTGAAGTATGTTTAAAGTAGTTACAATTACACACAAATTTTATTCAAAAGGCTGATATACCTTCAATTTAATAATACTGTCTTTACATAGAAGTAAAATTATTGCAGGGCACAGTAACCAGGGGGAGCAATTAAAACGCCCGCGCGATCTGTAAAAATTAGAATAAACGGTTCCTGTGGAAATACCGAAGTTCGAAAACCGGTGTCCGTATAACATAAATCCTGGCATCGCAAAAATGTTCACGCCCGAGGAACGCAAAAAATCGGAGAGCTTCCCGGCGCCTGGAATGACGGTTCTATAGCGTTTAACGTTTTTGTTAATGCGATCGCCGGCGATACGAAGGCCGAATTAGCTCGTACGACTCATAAATTATGTAGTCGCGACGACGGAGGAAATGAAACGCACGAGCCGCGTACGTCGGAACTTTATTTTCCACCGGCGAAAAAGAGAACGGTGAAATATTAACAAGTGTATCTCGGACATGTGCGAACTGGTGTTTGCATTGATCCGGCGCTGCGCGATTGCCTCTATCCCGTTCTATCTGTTAGCTAATAAAAAATAACGCTTTGAAACTTCGAAATGTCGGACGACGGGGGCAATTCGATCGGGAAAATTCCGGCGGAATTATTAGATCCCGTAGAATCGTTTCCTATTCATTGGCCCCTCTATTTACATTTGCGAAAACAAAGAATCCTTTATCCGCTGCTTGCCCATTATTGATTCCTCGAGCGCGCCTCGTCGATTATCAAACTGTTCACCGATTGCTATTTAACGGCGATTTCGTTCTGACGTTTAACACTTTCGCTGATTTATTGAATATCTCCGTTAATTGGTCTTTTGTTATGCTAGATTCGGATTCCTCGCGACGTTGTTCTTTTTAGAATCGTTTAAATGGATAGTTCGAAAACGATAGAAGCGATGTGTCATTTTCATCCCTTGCGCTACGACTTCTTTCACGGTTGTATCGATTAGTATTTTACACAATTTATTTTTATTTATTTTACACAATTTTTATTTCTTATATGTCAAAATTTAATTTCGCTCCTGGACTTTGATAACAAAGTAATCAAATTTCGTTTGAATTTAGAAGAAATAAATATCCATATTTGGTACACTATGTTTGATATCTTTGTCAGGAGTCTAATTTGCTACTATAGTGTAAGGGCTTATGATTTATCGTTACAGGATTTGATTAGGATAACTACAAGAAAGTTGGAAGAGCATTTCGGCGTTTCGGTTTCCATTTTATGAAATTATTAAGATTCAAACAATAAAATTATACGATTTTTACGTACATGTTCATCGATTCTGTGTAAAGTATAAAGAAAAGAACAAAGGAAGCCAACAAAATTTTTGGATCGATACTTCCAGCGAATCTGAATGAATTATATTATATTTACATAAACGAAAAGTGATTGATTCGTATTAACTTAAACAACGTAAATAAAGTGATATACACCGTCTCGCCGAAATGTAAAAATTATAGTGCGATCCTGGACACAGTTTAAAAAATCGACTACATAAAACAGTCTCATTGGTTTATCACAATGCTACAAACACCTAAATTTCTGAAAATTTCGGAATTTACAAGTGCAACATAATTTCAACCGCGTAAATTCGCGGCAAAAAATTGGCAACGAAATGTTGCGTTTACGCAGTATACATTATTTAACGGATTAAATAATGACGTCGGTCCCACAGCGAGCAAATCGTTTTTGAGCCATTTTTAAATGCCGAATGAAATAACAGTACGCGCTGAATAGAAAATGCGTGGAAAAATACGCAGAAGAAATTCATTTCGTTCCGAACGCTAGCGATAATTCTGAAATATTTTATGAAACGAGAAATGTTAACATGTTAAAATCGCCGTGTGACCTTTTAAAAGACCTTTTTTAATAATATGTGACAATGGTTGCTACTTCGAAAGCTAGCGCTACGATCGCTCGAAGAAGAATGAAATAGCGATATGGGTCGCAATTGAGCCTGTATTGTTTTTTCTTTCTGTCGCGTTACACCGATTACTGTTCCGATTGTAAAATGATTTAAAACAGTTTTGAAATATAACTTCGATATGTCCCGAGAACTTCAAATTTTTCAGCCGTCGCTGTTTCTATGCCGACGAAAAATGTTATTGGTTTCGTGTCATACATAATACCGCAGACCGCGCGCACGCAACGATATCTATTTATAACTATTTCTACGTATTTCGGATCATTTGACTGCGAATTTCGCGCATTTCTGCCAGGAAGGGATAGCTGAAATTTTTAAACAATACGAGGCAATTTTTATTTAGCTGCTATTCTATGCAACTCGCCCAGAGAAGTTTCATTTTACAAACCGTAGTCTGTTTACCGTAAACTGTGCATTTTTCGTTCCCGCGAAAAATGAATTTCGCAACAAATTTCGCAAAATCTCTTTGGAATACAGTTTTTTTCATTCGTACGTACACGCATTGTTCTATTGTAATGAAAAATCTGCGTTCTCCCATCGATCAGAATGATAATTGTCATGTTTTTTATTTTAAATCGTTAATGTCATACTGCGTGCTCCAGCTAGAAATCTCTGTTATTTCTGGAGATACTGGAAAACTGAAGTTAATAATTCAAAAAGCGAAGATGACCTCGAAATATCTAAAAATTCCTTAGCTGCAGAAATGTCATTACCGCGATGTTATAGGTCGGACTGGACCGAACAGCCTCCATTAATAAACTTTTTCAATACCTTCTAAAATAACAGTGACATTTAAACGACCTCCTTTTACAGTAAAAAGAATCATGGTAACTACTATTATGGTTGCGTACATTAACAGAATTTTATTTAAAAAATCAAGGACGATAAAAATTGAATATTACGTTCATATATAATATACAGGGTGTCCGAGAAGGTTGGTACATAAAAATACGATAGAAGCAGATCAATTTTGAGAATGCATTTACTATTATAAAATATTTAGTAAATTACTATAATTTCCAACGCAGATGCGATATATGGAAGAGTTCGACAATCACTAATTCAACGAATGACTGACACTGCATTCTAGCAGCGTCTAACAACGCATTTTTTAACATCTTTTATAACTGCTACAATAAATCATAAATATCTTTTCATAAAGCATTTCCGGTCATAAGTTCGTATAAACATTTTCCATCTATTTCACCCGAGTAATACATAATACAAGTTTAATTCCAACCTTTCCGTACACCGTGTATAATAGCAGAAATCGCTCTCGTCTCGCAGTCGCCATTGTTCGAGCGGAAGGTCTTCAAAAGTCCGCATCAGTATGTCCGGCGCACTTATTTTCAGTGTCCACTTGCCGGCGACATCCGGGCCATATTTTCCTAAAATCCGGAGAACACTCTGCCCGGAAATTTCACTTTCGCAACACGGCGCCCGGTGACGGTTCGCTTCGGGCGAATGGCGGTCTTTCAAAATTCAACCGGCATACGTGCCCCACCGCGATCAATCTCTTATTGCCCCATGCCCAATGAAAATCATTCAGCGTGGATCGCGCGCGATGAAAACTAAAAATCGACACCGGGCTTTCGATTTCCGCGATCATACGGAACTTTAGGTTCGGACGAATGCACCAGGAACTGTCGCTAAACAGATCCGGCAGCGCGAGGAAGACGGAAGAACGGACCGTTTACAATTATTTGAACGACAGTGGTCTCACATTTCGCCTCGGTTCTCGGACAACGCGAGGATAAATACCGTGTCGTTGATGCTCAAGAGGAATTTTTAAGAAACGATTAACGTTGCTTTTGCTGTGCCATTATTGTGTCCCGGCTCGAACGCATTAATTCTTTGTAGGCAGGCAACGCTTCGACGTTCAGAAACGCGTCGAAGAATTTGCAGCGAAACGTCGATACCAAATGAATTTGTATATTTCTATCGTGCAAGGAGAGCCGCGTATGTATTTAAGTGACCTGAACAGTGCATGAATGTGAAATCTCTTCTCAGAAACATCCTAGGATAATAGGGTCACCCGCTTTGGCTTCATGCGTTTAATCCGGAAACTGAGTTACATTTATCAATTCACATGAATGCATTAATGTATCGTTTGGAGATAAATGTTACGATAGAAACAGAAAGTCGAAATCACAAAATCTATGAATCTTCAGAGAGCGTACCTAGACTGCGGTTTTTAATGCAAAGTGAAAATTGTCTGCGTCAGTTATAAAAATAGTAACTTCCTCCTTTTGTTAATAATTTCAGTACATTAGAAACAACGCGTTGAAATAATTAATCTTCTCGCTAGTTTCGATTGCACTCAGTTTCGCTGGAAATGCAAGAAATCCGCAGTCTAAGCATGACAGTGGACAAAGTTTTATTTTATTATACATAATTTCATGAAACATAAAGCGAGAATATTCGTATAATATTCGGAGCACTCTTCAGATCACGATATACAGTATGTACCTATTATACATTCAAATCGCTTCAGGAGTCATCCTTTCCCAGGTGAAACGGGTGTTCCCGGACACCCGGTATACGTTGCACCGATTATTTCCCATCAACAGTGTAACTAGTATCGCAGTATTACTGTCCAGCGTGCGAATGAAACCGAAGCTATGGAACCAGCTTGACGCCATGCTTCTAATAAGGAAGCACGCCAGGGAAGAGACAGAAAACAGAAATCCAAGCAGCAACGCTAATAAAATGAGTTCTCAGAAAAGTATCTGTAGCGATGAGAAGAGCAAAGATTAGGCGCGGTGGTGCAGCCTGGTTAAGCGAGAACCGGGAAATCATTGTTTAATCGAGGAGCATAGTAGTCTAACGAGTAGGGGTGGGATCAAGTACCTCGTAACAGATTCGAACTTCGACCGGTGGAATGCGAACTTTACAAATACTTCGAAAAATAGAAACAGTACTCCTAAGTGTGCTCGATAGTTTCTAGTACAGATAGTTTCGAACCTTTCACGAGTACTTGGTAAACGGACCTAATACTTGCGAGTACGCTCAAATCTTGGTCGAACAGATTCGAAACGTTCATATACGTGGTGCCAGAAATTCTCCGACTTTTTTAATCATTTTCTTTTTTAATAATAGTAATAATAATTATTCGTTTCCCTTGAAATTTGGTTCTATGCAATTGGGATTTCCGAGACTCGAGTACTATTTGTGAAAGATTCGATTCGTTTCGATGTCGACGTACTTATGTCTTCTCGAAAGTTGTATGCACCTTGACCTTTTTACATTGAAAGTATTTTATTTAATACGTTTGTTGATTGCACTGCTGGAAATGACTGAAAGATAAAGATAAAAGTTGACGGGCACACCCTGTGTAGCTATTGAAGCGCTATTGCTTTTGGGTAGCAATGGGAACCCATGGATATTGAAAATGACTCGGAGTCGTGTGTATTATATTGAACTTGATCTCATCCCTTGCAGAGTTGGGCATTGTTCGGATTGTTTCGAGTGAATATTTATCCGAATGAATCGTTTCTAGTTGGATATTTTATTCGAGTAATTCGAGTATAATTACTCGGCAGAAATTATTCTGTCTTTTCGAATAATTATTACACTTATTCGAATACTTAATATGGAAGAGATAGATCGATAAACTATGAAAAAACACTACACTCTATCAGCTTTATACAAATCAATTATTTTCCATATGAATTCCATTCGATAATATCGAATAAAATTTCACTCGTCGGTCTTCGTATTTTATCCGTCGTTCGAATAAAATCTTGCCCAACTCTGATCTCTGGTAACGAGATTCATAATCTCGGGACGTAATTTTATTTTCCAGCTGTATTCTCCGGATTCTCTGTTTTGAGCATTTAACGTCGTTCGGATAATTTTCAGCGGCGGGACGCGCTTAGACCGAGCTCAGCCTGGTGCGTTCCTCTCTCGGTTTCGGTGGCAATAAAATCCGCGTGGTGTACATACACAATTGTACACGTATCTATGTATCATACACACACGCAGGGCTTGCACGTGTACATGTGTGTGCATATTGACACGTCAGGGTAACTAAGGATATCTGTATAAGTAGACCTCGTAAGCGGCAAAGCGTAATAGGGTATATCGCGTTTTCAATGACTGTCGGCAGCTTTTTATGTGTGGAGCAAAAGACACCTCGAGTTCGCCGGGCTGTCCCAGCGGATTCCTTCGATCGGACCAAACGATTTTAACGAGCGCGACGACACACTTGCACGCCATGGATCGAACAAAGCTTTGACCGGGGACCTGCGATCTAGGTCCGGTTCCTGTCTATGGTTTTTATGAACGGCGCTGTGCAGAAACGGTCGGGACTAGTATAATCGCCAGGAAAACCATTCTTTCACGCCAGGAAGTTACCCCGTTGTCGAATTAGGGTAGCGGAACCAATTACTGTGTCTTTTGTTCACTTTGAAGCATATTAATTTTATGTTTATCGTATAGGAAACATCAAATTTTTGTATGTGAATTCAATTAATTATATGTTTGCTAAAATTAACTATGACGAAAGTTTCTAAAACACCGTGAAAATTATTTCAATTTTTTGATACAGAATTCGCGAAATTTTCTATATTCGGTAAAATAAATCGTTATAGGTAAGATATCACAGTGTTAATTTTATTGGTATCAAGATTACGAGATAATAAAACAATAGTTATTTATTCGAATTTATGGTTTTAGTTTCAATTATCAGTAGTTTATATACTGTGCATGCTAATTGCACAAATCATCTCTGTCATATTTTTAAAGAAGAGAAATGTATACATGAAATTTTGTTAAAGCAGTTATCTCTAATGTGAACTTTTAAATGGCCTATTGTTACATTAAATTTTTTTATAGAATAGCAAATTTAAGAAAGTGTATTAAGTATTAAATTTGTATTTTCTACAGTAACTGAAGCACAGTATTCGGGAAAGAAGTACAGCAACTGAGGCACAGTAACTGATTTTACATCATAGGCACACAGTAAACTGGCTCCAAAACTTTTCTTTTCTTGCTCTCCATATTCAAAGGAGATTTGATGCTTGCGTCATGGGTAAATTTATATCAAAACTTTGAAATTTACCTTTAAGTTCTTAAGAAATGTCATTTAAATGGCTGAAGTTGTGTTTTGTAGCGCAAACTCCCGAAGGCTCCTAACAGAGAATACTAATTGGCCCCTCTGTCCCATAGACTCGTGATAACGATTTCAAAGAAGGTTTACGAAGAATCAATATGTCTTCTTTTTATTTATTTATTGATTGTCTGTTTAATAGCAATTAGCGTCCACTTGGGATTGCAATCTGTACGGTCACATGAGAATATAATAATATATAATAGTTTCTACATGTGATTATCTACACTGAACACTGTGGCTTCAACATTATCACTTGAATCTAAGTTCCTTAGGTTCCTACATTATTTCTCCAAGCAATTTGGTTTCTTCTAAATATAACAATCTTAGCTATATGTTTGCAATTATACAAGCTTTGTTTGCTAATAGTGGGCATTTGTATTTTTTCCCTGAAATTGTCGTACAATGGACAATCTATTGGAAGGTGTTCAACCCCTTAATTACTATTGCCGGTCTGTGAGACCGCTACTAATTACCAGACTGCGGATTTTATGCACTTATGATCAAAACTATTAGCTAAAATTCGCAGCAATGAAGGCGTTACAACAATTTAAAAACATTCCTAAATTCTTCTAAATTTCTTCAAATCATCGCAAGAAGAAATTGATTTTTATTCAAATCCTGTTCCGTGAGATCGAATCGGACAATTTTTATTTTTCACAAAGATCCGCAGTCTATTAATTACTTATTCATCTCTGGTGATAATATAATTATAAGAAAAACTGTGAAACAGTTTTTAACACTCCTGTTCCTATTCAATAGAACTGTCCAAGTCCCCCATTATCGACGCGCGAAGTAAGAACAATTGATTTGGATGTTTCATTTACCACTTTCACGTCAACAATAACGCAATAAACATTAGCAGTCTCTACGCAGTGTTCCGCCTATTTTGTACCGAACTCATCGAAAACATGATTCATAAGAAGCAATTTTGGCAGCAAAGCTAGCCCCAACCTAACCCTGACCCGGAACACTTTGTGTCGGCCATTGAATTTCATCGGACCAATAACTAATTCCGTGAATTCGAATTCCTACGATCGCACGACCTGCGTCAAAGCATAATTACACTTCCGTTCGCATCCGTAGTGCAAGGAGCATCGCGAGCGCATTCGGTAGACAAGTGAGTCCCTTTTCCTAGACGATTTTAGTTGGATAGAATCGATCGACACGGAGAATGAGCGTGAAGAAAACGAGATACTGATACATATTTTTGTATTTCGACTGTTGGTAGCGCGATTCAGTTCTCCCGATGAACGTTTATTTGTTGACGGGGAGAGTTCGGTTTAATCCTTCTGTGTCAGCTGCAGAGAAAAGGGAAAGAGATTTCGAGGGGCCGAGAGAGACGTATAGGACGGTGGGAAGGGAGAGAGAGAGAGAGAGAGAGAGAGAGAGAGAGAGAGAGAGA
>CM052154.1:5758650-5770650 GCA_028455555.1 Augochlorella aurata
AGAGAGAGAGAGAGAGAGAGAGAGAGAGAGAGAGAGAGAGAGAGAAGAAGGGACGAGAAGTTGTACAGTTAGCCGAGAATCGCAGGATTCGGGATTAATCCGTGACAAGTTTAGCGTTCGATTACGACGTTGACAGACGCTTATGCCGGCGTCCAGGCGCTGCTGTGTATTCAACGCTAAATAAACGAATCTCTCTGTACCCGTTTCGGTTCCTCGAGTAGACGGTAACTAAACGTGACTGGTGCTATCAATGGATTTCCTTTATTTTTCATTTTCTGCCTACCATCGAGAGCCCATCGAGCCGATCCGCTCTGGGCGATTTCTATTAGCGATGGAATTTACTTTCTAGAAGAACTTTCCGAGATTTTTCTCCACGCCGAATATCGATATTAGTGAGTCAGAGTAACGAAGACGATTCGAGGAAACGGCGGCAGGGCGGCGAGTTCGGATCGTTCATGGCTACGTCGGAATATTCGTGGGATTGATAGAACCTTTGTGACCATTCCTCGAGACATCTCCAAGGGAATTGCAAATTAATGCCGGAGCTGCTGTCGAATAAATTGATGTATTTAATTCTTTGTTGAAACGGGAATCACCGGGTTTGGCCGACCTTCGTAAGCAGACGGAAGTTTGTATTATGCAGTTTTCTCTTGATGAATCGATTAATAAAATGTCAATTTGAATGGTTTTTCTTATTTTCGATTTGGCGTTTTTGGTGGTGAGGGGAGGAACATTTATTTTGTTTATTGATGTCAAGTATTATTGTTATTACTGTTTAATTAAGTCTAATTTGGTAAATTAGTATTACAGTTTAATGTATCATTTTAGTCTGGTGTAAAAGAATGACTTGTTTCAGCTGATATTACGTCAAATGATCTTACTTTTTACACTCACGGTATAATTGTACAGTATAATTGCAAGACAATACGAAATAGGTGAGAGTTCCAGTGATAAAAAAGTACATAACTTGAAAATTATTCAATTATTATGTCACATGTCTCGTGAACGATTTATCTAATTACTTAATAATAACTTTGACGTGTTCGGAGAATTTTGAAATTTCAGGAACAGTATCGATGAAAACTCTGATTTAATAAATTTCTAGATGAGTACATCGAACCAAGTATGCACTTTGCGCAATCTACTGATAAATATCAATCTCAAAGTTTGAATAATAAATATGAAAAAGATCACTTCCTTAAAAATTCATGTCAAACGAAAATGCAGCGAAATTCTATTACAATTTAATCGATTATTGTTTATGGAATGCTTCGTAAAATTAATATGCAGTATAGACATATCAAAGTTCACAGTTCGATGACACTTTCCATGGTACTGACCCAACTTCTTCACTCCCCCCTTTTGCATTAATTAATTGCAATGCGCTCTTTATCGTTTTTAAACTAAAAGGAGGTAAAAGCATACGCTAACAGTACTAATGCATGTAAAAAAAACCATAAAGGACTCAAAAAGGAGAATTTTTTCACAGAGGGCAGAATTTCCAGAATTTACATTTCTGTAGAATTTAATCGGCAAAGTTGTTTCCTCGGATGTATGTCACGGCAAAACCGCTAAAAATCTGAATAAGTCAAGAATTTACTTCTTTTTTGGCGCAATAAAAAGTAGTCGTTTTTAACGGCCCGTAAACCTAGTTTTGAGAACACGTTGCCAGTGTATCGAGTGGAATTACGGTCGAATGTTCAGAAAGTGTCGAGAACGAGTTCCCACGGATCTTTGTTTATCGCGTTTACGTAGAGAACGCCGGGTAAACTAGTCGTAAACGCAATCTGCGTGCAACGGACGAGCGGAAAGAATTCGGCGATCGTTAGAAATTATATAAGCGGGATCCGGCTTTAAGGACTACGCGAAGAAGATCTTAGTTCCTTCATAAATAAACACAACTGCCCGAACAGCTGGCACGGACGTAATTCATCGCGAATTAATTTAAGGGCCGAGCCCCCTCTGTCTTCTCCCCCCCGTCTCTCCAGCCGGCATTCCCCGTGTCTTACCTTCTTATCCGGCGCGGGGTACTTTCATTAAAGGTCTGCCGGCGCCATTTGGTGGCTCGCTTTATGCTGATTTTATTTCCTTTCTTTCGAGAACTTCAGATCCACGGTAATTGTGCGGTATTATTACCCTCGCGGCGGCGTAATGGTCGTGTGAAATATGGCCCATCGAACCTGGCCGTACTGCACCTCGTGAAGAGGATTTCACGGTTCGCTGGGAGTCATCGTCCTCGTCTTCGTCCTCGTCTTCGTCCTCGTCTTCGTCCTCGTCTTCGTCCTCGTCCTCGTCCTCGTCAGCCACCGACCGTGGACTTCATCGGTCCTCGGCCCGGCTTTCTTCGAGTCGTTCCGCTCGCGAGAATCCCGACAAGTTTTGACGGCAGTTGCGTTTCGCCCTGCCGCCGAATAATGCGCGCCACGGTTCAGAAATTCGGACTACGGAGACACCCGATATAGAACCGATCTCCTGGCCCCGGTGTCAGCTAGTTTAACCCTCGCGAGGTTCTTCCGACATAGAGTATCATGAATGAGAGACTCTTGTTTGGGACGAGGAAATGAAAAAGCTAAACGACCCCTCTGATTCTAGTTTGGAACGTTCGGAAGATCAGTTCTTTTACTGGAAGAATGCATGGTGTCAATGACTCTCTTCTACGTTCACTTGCTTTACTTTTGATTCGTTTAGAAAGTGCATTTTATCGTAGTCGTTAATTGTAACGAAATAAAGTGATATTATTAATGTTATAAATACTGTATTTATATTATTAATATTATAAATACTGTATTATGGTATTAATACTATAAATACTGTTTTTGTATTCGTTGTACGTACATATGATATTATACCGGGTGGAGAAATTTAGAACGAGTCGCCTGAGTAACTCTTTTGTTTTTAATAATAAAGAGAAAAGTTCCATTTGCCCAAAATAACATTTGTTTCGATGATTTCTTTTTGTCAGAGTACCATTTGTTTATAAAATGTGATTGTACAAAATCTAAGTTTACGAATACTTTTTTTGCTGGCTGTATCTACTAACAAAGCGGAGTAAATTTTCTAAAAATTGCAACTTCGCTGCACAAAGTTGAAATAAAAATCATTATACTGCTGTGACATTTTATAGGAATTAATAAATACAAGAATTTTTGTTTTTATTCATGTATCCATTAAAAGAAATTCTTGTATCCGCTTATGTAATCATTAAAAAGAAATTCCGCTTTGACATGAATACTATAGCGTCGCCGTGTCGGCAACATCCGAGGTGCAAAGGGTTAAAATAACTGCACAGCTTAGAACGCGATTAGACGCGGTATAATCGACCGCTTATCTTCCACTGCTGCTAAATTCGTTAATTTAGCGAACACCTCCTTTGAATTATTTATGAACTGCTCTCCGATACAGCAAGCTTGTTTCTTCGCTTTGAAATCGAGATCTTTTTTCTTCGTTTCGGATGATGATCGAACTGTGGATTTTTGTACTTTAATTGTTATTAATGATACTGTAAAATTTACTTAGCAATTCTATTCAAATTGTTTGTTTATCTATTATCTTTTTCTTTGTTTCAAATTTATATTTTCTTTACGTAGTAAATGTTATTTGAATTATTAATCGGTCGTAGTTCGATACACCGAACTTATTTTTTGACCAAACCTTATATATCGTAAATAATGAATCTTCATTTGTTTATGGTAGTATATACACACTTCTGAATTTTTAGAATTTTCATCCATCTCCTATGACTCGTATGACTATGAGGCTGAGTCATTTATGATGTCATTCAGATTTATAAAACGATTCACGAAATGAATATGTCCACAACAATCAACATTAAAAATAATCAATTAAGTTATAATAAATTTCGCCATTAATGCATCAATAAATTCCAACTTATTACGTACAATTTTACAATTAACAGACACTTTAAAGTCGACAATTCTTCCGAAGTATTTGCAAGTAGACCCAAAAACAGTAAACGTCTGCTAACTGCGTTAAATCTTAAATTAGCTTCGCCGGCAAACCCTTAAATCACTTATGCTTAAACAAATAACCAGACGTTCCAAAATAGAAATTATCGGCTCGTTCTGTCTCCCGCGGACATTACTTTCGCTCATTAAGCATCAAGTATTCGATTTCAATTACTGAAATGGGTTCGGCGGAAAGCAATCGATAGCCTTCATTTTAAAATGAAGCTGCAAATAAAATGAAACGAGACGAGCAAAATAGAAGAACTGCTGCTCCTGCAGCGGTATTACGTTCCGCGTGTAATAGTTTCGAAATTCCGAGCCGTCACGAACGATCCGAGTGGCACGGCGACAAATTAATTACGAAAAGACAACCTTCCGAAATCGAAACTGCCCCTCGAAAGCGCAGCCACGCGTCCGCGCGCGTGCCCACGCGCGTCCGATTAATTAGGAGCGTAGCGAGTATTTACTTTGATTTCGTTTCTAAGCAGAGATTCGACATATCACGACTCACAGCATATCAATGTCAACCGAGCATCGGATTGGTTCGGATGTCTGACTATTCACGCTCTGTCTCTACTTTGAAGATCTCGCGCGAGAAAAAGAGACAATATCGGTACAGCAAATTCTCTCCGATGGTCCCGCAGCCTGTAAACAAAAATGGACGCTTTGGCAAGAGGATATATATATATATAGTTTTTGCCGATTATCAACAATTATAAAAAACGAGGTTCGAATATTCGTATCTCCTCTTCCCGAATTGTCGATATTTGTTTAAAAGCCGAGGGACGATTGGAGAGAATTTACCGTACATAATATAAATCTCATCCGACAAACGGTAACTGTTTGTAAATTATAGCAATTAATTAATCACATTCGTGTCGCGTGTGCGAAAGCATTCGTTATCGTATACTCTATGTACAATCTGTATGACTCTATAGTTGCTTTACGATTTCTATGGAATCGACGATCACGTATATGTTACATGCAAAACGATACGTCGGTAAACCGGGAGACTGAAGAATAGTCGGCAGAATGGAAGTTAATTGAACAAAGTTCAATCGGGAAGTCAATCTAGATTCAATCGACAATGAAGGATGACCAAGTTGAACAAACTGTTACACTCTCGATTTCTATTATCAATTGAAAGTTAACGATGTTAGCCTTATTGTTAGATGTTATTACGGTGTACATGCTCGTTCACACGTGTGGTCTTACCGCATTTGTTAACAGATGTTCTATTTTTTATTAGTGATGGGTAATGTATTCGATATCCCGTGTTTTATATTTGTTATTGCGATAGTGTTTTGTTGTTCCTTGGATGATTATGTTTTACGATAACATTGTGACGCTGGTACTTCTGTCTACTGAAATTACAGGGCAATCGCTACGTAAATTAACTAAGAAAATATTACCATCTGTTGTTAGCAAGACAATTCGAGCAGGACAATTCGAGTAAGGCAATTAAATTATCAGCCAGTAGCATCGTTGGCCAACGACACTAGATTTACGGAGCACTAAAATCGGCTGTTTTATATTAAGTAACAATAAGATTGTAATTTTTTAAAGAGTGTTATTATAATATTTTCCACTGGTAACACACATATTGAATAAATAAAATTATGAACGCATCTTTACAATCTGAGTAATCGTGAATTAAAAAATCAGTGTCTCGTCATTTCGACGGGTTCCGTAAATCTAGTGTTAAACAAAATTCACAGATAATTTACGAGTTCGTCAAAAAGTGAAACAAATCATCGATTAACATGAAACCTCTCGCTATCGTATAACCCTATCCGAAACCAATCCCAATTTATCACTTTTCACAACGCCGTTAATCTTCTTCCCATTATCACTGTCCTAATATCCGTGCCGCCATTAGTCTACGTACCCACATATTGTTTCAATATTAAAATCACCATTGTTAACAGCACACCAAAACGAAATCTGCTGCTTCCGTCGGATCATGAAACTTCCAAACCGAGTCCAGTACGAAACTAACTAATTACTGTTGCCTTTCATAACACAGCCATAATTAACTTGTTCTGCTTCTATTGTTCCCTTTCTAGTTCTATTATCCTTGTTATCCTTGTTACTCCATATTTTTCTGTATTATTTCGATACCAAAAATCTTTCGTTCAGCAACATTAACCTGTTAGCCGTTTTCGACGAGAATACTCGTCGCAACGTGAAACGTTGAAAATCTTTCATTAGTACTATACTCGAAGAAATCAGCTAACTGGCTAAGAATATATACTTTGATATAGTTTATAATTGTAATAATAAAGCGCTATATTTAACCCTCCGCTGTCACGCTTCCTGTGTTCGAATGACATGCAATTTTCGGAATAACTGTCGCTCAAAAACTGTCGTTACTGTCCAGAATATAATTTGAACATTCTAGAACATCGTTTCCTTTATTAGAAAATTCGATACCAAACCTCCAAGTATATTAAATTAATTGTTGACCCCTTGCGCTCGAGTGGCGACGGGACGCTAACAATTGCCACAGCATTTTCGAAAGAATTTTCGCGTTATTACTTACTTCACAGCTACGTGGATTAGTTACTAATAAATTCCTACGCCAGACAGAAAAATTATATTTATTATATGGCGATCGTCACTTCAATGTTTAAATGTTAACGATTTAATCTCAATTTAAGAGATGCGAAGAACGTACATATCTAGCAGATTACGTTGTAAATCTTCATAACGAGTGCGACACTATAAAGGGCAAAGGGTTAAATTGGATAAATTGTCAAATAATAAAAGCCTTCTATAAGCATACACATGTCAATTTCACATGTACCGATTAAAAATGAACTTATTGAACAGCTTGATTTCTTCGGCAGCACCCAGAGCCAATTTATGAATTCTTTTCATAATTCTTTTCATAATTCTATGAATTTTTTTCTCTGGATAAGGTGCATAACCTGATTTAAAAGAGCCTTCTATCCTGTAAATAAATGAAGAATATACGCGACAGCGAAGGGTTAAAGAAAATACAAAGTATACAGCACAATTCCGGTAACTTTCCAAAGTAGTTGCAACAGCTGGTTAATTGAGAACGGAGTTCTCCCAAGGATTATCATACTCGAGCAATTTTCTGCACTCATCGCCAGTGCCAAATTCCCGACAGCCATCGCGAGATCCCGAGGTTTGCCTGTAACATATATACGAATCTCGGACGTCTCCGAATCGCCTTTCGAGTCTCGGTGTCCGACCGGGCTATCCCACCGAGGATCATCTGACAGGTGTACATCACGGCCAATTCGACGACCATCGACACACACACACACAGACACACCTACGCAAACACATATAAACACACACTCTCACTCATGCTTCCAAACGCTTCTCCGATTGTAACAACAGACAATACGAAAGAACTGATTTCTAATCGAGCGAAGAAACGATGAACTAAACGTGAAACAATTGTACAGAATAGGCTCCAGTTAGGACCGTCGTTGTACATTATATCGCAGTCGACATCCGAGAATTCTTCCCTGCGTTTCGCCTTCTACGTTTACGTTGATCCAACCGTGTAATCTCGGCGAGCGATCGCGATTCGTTTCGAGCTAGACGGGAGAAGATTGTACAGTTAGTTTCACTAGACTGCGGTTCGCTGTCGAGACGCGTTGACAGCCGTTCGTCATCTGATTTAGCCCCCGCGCGAGGGGACCGCGGCCGAAAGCAGTTATTTTTCGACGCCTCGAACGAATTTTTCTGTGACTAGGAGTGTACAGTAGCCTGTAAAGTACCGTTGACACACGTAGACTCTTCGGTCGATCTACACCCAAAAAAAAACCCGGATACCGTTAGCGGAAAATAGTAACGCAGAACGCGGCATGTTGTATCGACCCACGGCTTCCACGTATGAACATTTGTGTGTTTAATGGATGTAACGATGCCAGCGGAAGAGCTGATCCGCGGAACGAGAAATTACGGCGGTCTTCGACGGGCAGGCACCTTCGATGTTTGTTCGTCCTCCGAGAGGATCCTCTGCGTATCCTGGATTACGTTCATCCTGATTTTTATGCGCACCGTTCGACGAGTCGCGGGAAAGTCTTCTCGCGAATTTTACCCAACTTTTAAGACTGGATTCGGTTTGTTCGATTGGGGTTTGTTAAGTTTTACCGGTGAAATGGCTGTTCGCGGCAGTCGGGAGACTTTTTGGCCGACTCGACGCGTTTCGTTGTTCTCGTTTTTATGTTGGATAGAGTATGCGAAATGAAAATTTGTTCGAAGAACAGTTCTCTTAATTGTTTCGTCGTAGGTTACATGGTTTTTTAAAATTTGAGTCGATTAGTTGTTCTTAGGTTTCGTTTGGAAACACTGGATCGGAGAACGATTATTCTGACTCGAATTCGAAGTTTGATCGAGCGATTCGAGAATGATTTAGACTAGTTTTGATATTAAAATTATTTTAATTTTCACATGAAAATGTTTTAATTTCAATATTAAGATATTGTAATTGTAATATGGAAATATTTTGATTTTAACACGAAATTAGTAGAATTTTAATATTAAAATATTGTAATAGTAATACGATAATATTTTAATTTCAATATGATAATATTTTAATTTTAATATGATAATATTTTAATTTTAATACGGAAATATTTTAATTTCAATATTAAAATATTTCAATTGCTATTATTATATGTTATTATTAATGTAACTTTATTACGCTACTTCTACTTAATTATGTCAAAAGGAAACTGCGCGTTTAAGTAAATTACACGGACAATGGACATAGCAGATACCGCAATCATGACGTTCGATAATTAGTGGGGCTGGATGTGTAATCAAATAATTAAATAGTGTCCAAGAATTTAGCCAACATTATTTGCGCACGTATCTGCTTGTTTCATTGACTAACTACCGTATCAGTTCAAATATTATTGTAATTATTTACACACTGTTCAAACACGTCAATAGCCATTTAGTAAATCATTACGCGATTACACTATAATTAATTATGAGACAAGTCACAGTTTAATTTGAGTTGACTCTTTAAACTTTCTATGAACGAAGCGTTTATTGCATAGGATGGCTAAAAATCAACTTCAAAGTGCCAAAAAGTTAATTATTCGATGACCAAGTCTGTCGTTAAACATTTGATCACATCGATCTTCACTGCCACTGTAGGTCACGCCTGATTCATTAATCAACTTTATCATTGAGTAACGAATATTCGATATTTGCTCGATTATTATTTTAATCGTCCTATGCAATGTCGATCGTGCGATTATCGATTGTTAACGTCGACAGTGTAATGCGTGTATTAGGTGTACGATGATTTTGTAAACCTGCCTGTATCGTGATCGGTGGAATCAACGCGCGGGTTTCACGAGAATTATCGAAAAATGCAAAACTGTATAAAGGTGCAAATGGAAATCCTGTAAATATCTGTGAACATATTGTAGTCAGTATCACGACGAAATAAAGATAGAGCTTCGTGTGATATATGAAGCTGTACGATAAACAATTAATTCTCGTCTCTCTTTTTCCGTCACTTATCGTTTTACAGTCGAGTTCGTCCAGACTGCAATCGGTAGAAGGTGTCAATAGATGCCGGCCAAATAAAACAAATGGGAGGTAGAACGCCAGAAAAATTAATACCGCCTATTAATATTTCTATTATGCATCATTTTTGTACAGAGATATTCATATAATAATCTATAAAACTTATAATTACATATTTATAATTTATATTATACTTATATTATTATTTACTTGTATACCTTACATTTTATATAATTTATATAACTGACGTTGATTATTTAGAAATTTGTTTATGTTAATCAGACGTTCTAACGACGAAATAACGTTTCAATTGTTCGGTAGTCGTTTGATAGGATTTATTAATATTACGGTATACTATATTTTATTAAAGCTAGAAGGACTATAGTATAACATGCATTTTTAATTAGCAAATCATAGCGGCGGCCACTTGGGCCCAACTTCTGCGGATTTATCGGTTGTTAAAGTTTATTATATACACGAGTAAAAAGAAAGTTCGCGCGAACTTGTGCTAATCGCTAAATTCCTCGGGCAATTAAGGTAGGTTTAAGGAAGTAAAAAATGGTGCTGCGAAAGAATACGACGGTGCAGTTAGGTATACGTGCTCACGTTACTCAGCTCTGTGTGAGAATAATTATATGGAGCCAATAATGATGAATTTATTCCAGGTATGTAAAGTAATCAGATACCGATGGAAACAGTGTGACCATTAGGGGCTGCTTCCGAAGAGCATTCTGCGTTGCTATAATTAATATTCAATTATTACCAATGAAGCCTTTCCTTTGATTAAATATGAAAATTCGTCAGAATAATTCGCCATACTGTTCTTTTGGTATTTGACAAGGAAGGTAAGTAAAAGTTATGCCAATTATGAAAACTATATTTATTTTGTTATCAAGAAATTCTGAAATTGTTGACTTCCGGATCTCGATGCAATTGCGATTCTTAAATCAAAATGTTTGTAAAATTCTCCAGTCGAGGAAAATGTTTAAGCCTAGAACGATTTCTATTGTTTAGCATAGGTAATATTGTGATTGCGTTGACATTACTATATATTATTATATAATATTATGTGATATTATTTATTATTATATAATGTTATATATTATATGCTATTATATTATATTATATAAATATTATATGCTATTATATGCTATTATATTATATTATATAATAGTATATGCTATTAAATACTATTATATTATATTATATAAATATTATATGCTACTATATGCTATTATATTATATTATATAAATATTATACGCTACTATATACTATTATATTATATTATATAAATATTACATGCTATAATACATTATTATATATTACAAGTTATATAATACATGCCCCAATATTTTACTATTTATTTACAAATTTTACGATGTCGGCGGCAACTCCACGTACCAAAATCAAATTCCTGAAGCAATCATTCTCAAATAATTTAATTTATTAATTTACACTCGTTTCATTCGTTCCACTAATTTTCGACAACACTCTCGCTTCCCCGAAAAATATTCTCCATTTGATAAAACATTAGCTGTACGTTCGTTCCGTGTTTCCTTAGAACATAACGATCTCCTTCGTTTCGCAAATCGCCGCTGAAATTTCGTGCCCGTAATTTCTCACTGGCGGAGGGTATCGGGTAAGTAATACTTCCAGTTTAATATTAATCAGAGACTTTCGTGCATCTCCCCGATTTTGCATTCCCTTTGGCGCGCGAGCATTGATAGGTCGATATAGTTCGGCAATTCGGTATGGGATACGCATGTCAAATACGTGCTCGTAAAGCAAAGCAAGAAAGCGGGCACGATTCTTCGGAAAGGGGATCCCGGATTTTCCGCGGATGTTCCGCCGAGGCGGAAAAAATTTCACGGATACAGACACCTCCGCAAAAGTGAAACTTTCGGATGAAGTGAAATTAATCCCGCGGAAATGCTTCCTTCTAACTCCGACCCAGTTTCGAACGAAGGAGTTTATCGGCTACCGATGAATCTTAGTGTAAAACATCTGGAACTAATTTGCAATCTGCTTTTTTCCCGGGCGTTGTGTCCGGGTGCGCGTCTCCGTTATAATTAAACCGCGGGGGCCTTTCTGAAAATATTCACTTCAACGGAAACTAGTTTACGAGCTCTCGAGATCCGGGACAATTTATTTCGTCGATCGAGACGCTTCGCGACTGGATATTTCTATGAGAACTTCGCCGGCTTTCCGGTGGATGATGAAATGACGCGACTGATAAATATGATGCATTGGTCGCAAAAACATGTTAATTCGAATTGGTTTTGCGGAATTCAACTTAATAGTATTCTTCGATTTTCGATGCGTAAATATATGCGTTCGATTGATCGATTTGCGCACAATTTTCTCGACAATTTTCAATGTTTGCTCGGCAAAAGGTTGCAAAAAGATTCTTTTGAATTTTAATTATTAAACACTCGAAGTTTTTATACTAAGCACGAGAGACTCAATCTCTTTATATTTTCTGATTTCGATTCACATAAACTGTTTTAT
>CM052154.1:5770750-5790053 GCA_028455555.1 Augochlorella aurata
TATGGCTACCGCGCGAACGAAGCTCGCCTTTCATTGGTCAACGTTTTTCGTTAATAACTCATTAACAATGTCATGAAGAAAAATTTTGTAAATGAAAAAGTTGCTTTAAATAACCTCAGAAACCTCTCAGTGTTTAGATTTTACCATTTAAAAAAGGCGTTCCCTGTAATTTCAAAACAACCTCGAACAGAATCTACTAATCATGTTATTCATTCCCAATAAATTTACATGGTACGGTTTTTATTAACACTTGAGCATTAAATCAAATTAATAAAGAAGTTCTAACGATGTCAGCTGTGCAATAAACAATGCAGCAAGGATTTAAAGAGTCTTGAAATATTGATGCGAGCAAATACTATTAAGAGCCCCGCGGACAGAGTGTCATAAAAATAGAGAGCCATTCACAGAAATATTAATACCTCTCAAGTAACCTGTACCGTCTTTCGCTTATCCTTGTTTCCCCCTTCTTCTCTCACGATCGGTTTCCTTGCCCGATCTCTCGACAACCCGTCGCAGTTTATGCTGTTCTATATATTTCATGATTTAGCCATCGATTCGAGAGCTGATTGTGCCTCCCTGAAACGTTCCCGATGAGCCGATGAATAGGAAATGGTCGGACTCGTTTCGAAACCATCGCCGAAGTGGATCTTTCGGGCGAATGTAAATGGCTTCGCGATGGGTCAAGACTTTCCTTCGGATTTCATGTTTAGCTTACCACGGATTTCGTTCGGTTGTTAATGAATCGACGGCTCGTACACTTTGTTCCGGCGTTTTTGTTTATTTATTTAGTGCCCGGAAATTTGGGAACCGCTGCGGATGGTCTTTGAATATGGCCAACAAGTTGCATGGTTGACGGGGTCCACGGAAGTTTCTGGAAACTGGTCAGCATTTGCGAAAGTACCACTTCAATATTTGCGCAATTGTCAGATCTGCTTTTATGTTTTTCAGCCTCTTTGCTGTGTAATTGAATTTTTAATTTTCTGCAAAAGGTTGCAAGTGTTTTGTCGGTCGTATTTTGTACAACTTTTATTGCAAACTGTACGATATTAATTATAAATGCATAATTATGACCGCTGTTGCGTTCTGCATTGTATTTTTCCACCTTTTAGCTGTGCAATTGAATTTATAATTTCTACAAAAATTTACAATAATTTGTCGGTCATATTGTGCATAATATTTGCTAAAAACTTTGCTATATTAACTGTAAACGCGTAAAGTTGCCACATGTATCACACTAATTTACAATAGAACAATCTAAAGAGTAATTTTTACTTTCTTCGAAGAATGTTTTCCAAATTCTTAAAAATATAAAAATGATCGATAATTTATTTCGCTTCTACGAAAATACATTCTCATTGAATTGTAAAAAAATTGATTGAGAGTGACAGATTTATTTCTACGTATTTTAATCTGATTGGGCGAAAATACCGAAGAGAATCGTGCAACAGCAGTAATAGCTGCATCCATCCTACGTTGTTGTTCGCGTTCAACCAGTCACGTGACAGCTAGTTTGTTAAATATTTGTCGTTTCGCAAGAAAATATTTTCGCTATCCTAAATCCAACAAGTTGTTCAATAGACACTCGAATACAGAAGGTATTTTATTCACCCTGGACGCTTTGCACGTTTCATAATGCTGCTGGTTTCATGCATAGCAGATCTCTATATAGCATGTTTGTTTCCCATATAAATTTTACTATTCCTTCTTATACGATTCTAACGTTTAAAACTGAAACGTCGAGTACTTCATTCGCAGGCGTTATCATTCCATGGCTGCATTGAATGTGCGGAGGACTGCTCGTTCCTGAAACATGTTTCGCAGTGAAGAAATACCGCATAACTTAGGATTACTTTCCTCGACACAAGCGGAAGAGGAATCGTCTTATCAGCGGGAGTCTGTTCACTTTTTCTCGTGGGAAAGACGCTGAGTTTTAGCTGCCACGATCAAATTTACAACACTTTGTCACCGCGGCCCTCCTTTTCGCTTTTTCGACTCCGATGAAATATTCATTTATTTCGGAGAATCGACTGCGACTGATGGTCGCCGAAGAGATTAATGGAAACCGCGATGACTTCGAGCAGAAGCTTAGATAAATTATTTCACGCTTTGTCAGTAAATGTATTGTACTACATACTAACGCTAAAAGTATCTAGCATTGTAACTAGATTGCGAATTTGATGCGTTTATGGCAGAAAAAGTTAGCAGCTGAAATATAAAACTGTGAAAACATAAGATGAAATTAATAATATTGTTGCAACATTTTCAACTCATTAAAATTATTAAATGAAACAACTTTTATTTAATTTCTGTTTGCTAGAATCGTTTTGTAAAATTCTTATTTTGCATAAAGATTTGCAGTCTAATAAGAATAGTATTGCGAAAAGTGCAGGATCTTTTAAAAGTTGCAAAATCTGCTAAATGGTAATTTTTTAAGCAGGAACAAACTCATTTCAATAGGACAGCATTCTATTAAAAAAGTAAGTTATTAATAATAATAATAATAATAATTGATTTATGACAATAAGCAGTAGCATATCAGAAAGAAAAAAATGATATAATAGGAGAGAAATAATGAATCAAAATAATTAATAACAGTGGTTAAAATGGAGTAAATAATAGAGAGCAAATTACAACAAGCTAAAGTAAGTTAAAATAAGTTATTAAAATAATAGTTAAACAGCTAAGAAAATTGCAAGCCCTTTAAAGTTAAGTATGTTCATCAATTTTGCAATGACAGAGGTAATGGAAAATCGTTATCACTGCTCAGCTTTTGTATTTATTGCTCGAGAATTGTCACATCTTTATAAAACGAGTGTTGTAATTCTGCAGGGCATGATATTTCTGGAAGCAAGTTCCTTTACGCCAAGGTACAGCGTAAAACCTACAAATATCTCACAGAGGTGTCTGGTTTCTTTTTTTATGGGTCGCACGAAACTCGACATTTCTGTGTTTGGAATTATTTCTTACCAAGCAAGGAATTATATCAAGTGTGTGTACATATATGCTTCTGTTTCTCAAAATACACTGTGACCCTCAGAGTTCAAATACCTTTGCAATATTTCGTGGCATTCTAAAAATATTGACAAAAGGGAACAGTTTTGAAAACACAATACAGTAAACGGTTATTTCTGACGAAATAAGGGATTAAATAAATGATTAAATAAATGACAATCAAAATTAATACAATAAATATACCATAATTTTTAGAAAAATTTCTGAATGTTATTAAATATTGCAACGGTCACGGAGGGATGTTCTATTAATACTTCAATATTATTAAGAAAGTAATAAAATCTTATTTTATTGTAAAAGAAATAAATTCAAGGGGTTAGTCAATTGTAAAGTGGAAAAAAGGTTAGATAAAAACTTTGCACGAAATAATATAAATAATAATAATATAAAAATAATATAAAAAAGAGGAAATGTCACTTTTGACGTGTTATCATTAACTGTATCGCATTGCAAATGAACATTTTATCTTGTACTATTAGAAATTCAGTGTACAATGAATAAAAGAAAGTACTGACAATTTATATTGATATATACATAGTAGAAAATATGGAATCGTGTAATTACAAAATTGAAAAATACACTGTTGTTGCCCCAGAGAATTCAAATATTTGACATTCTCTATTTCTCCTGGATCCTACAAACATTATCAAATTTCATGTTCAAAATCCAACACCTGATCCTACATAGCACTGTAAATTTGTTTCCTGTGCTCGAATAAAATTCCGCCTACTCTCTAGTCCGTGTATCGTAGAATTAACGCTCAATTGCGACTGATTGTAATAGTGTAAATAATATGTATAGATAATATAGGGAGTATAAATATATTACAGACAAAAATATAATTGAATATATTAACCCTAGAATGATCACATTTTATTTTTTGCATTAGTGACATTGTGGAGTTGCGTTGCACTGTACATAATATATAATAATATACATATATATTATAATAATAAAATACGTATATATAATATGTAATAATATATATAATATGGTAATTATAATAATATATATAATATATAATAATAAGTCGATATCTCTTCCACTATATTTTCTGATTTTCGTCAGCTTTTAATTTCGACCCCATCCCCTAACATTATCAGCTAGCTTCTTTAGTCAAAACTGACCAAAATTCATAACTTCACAGAGCCCTTAACTCACGAGTGTAAAAAACAATAAATGATTCGACAGGGCGAATTATGTTCCGTAAGATCATCCACCCCCTAACTCAACGAACGAAGGACGATCCCTACCCTTTTGTCTTAGGTTAAGATATAACTAGCAAGAGATCTTTCTCTGTCGTAAAAATATAACTAGTGCGAGAACTAAAAATTGTTATTAATAGTATGACGAAATAGTTAACAGAGTACGTGAATGCAATTTTCTCGTCCGTCTGTAAATACAGAATGGAAGGAGGAGTAGCCATATTTGTTTCCCCGTAGAGAGAGAGAGCACGTACGTAATATCCCATGTTCCATAGAATGGGAACCGACAAGGCCGGCTCCTTAAAGGGTCCCCGTTAATCAGCATAGAGTCCTGATCTCTGCCGGACGTTAGGATCCTTCGCGTGGGTACATCGCAGGCCGAACCCTCGGCATGTGTTACTCAGGTTATGCCGCGTTATCTCCCCTGGCTGGCATACTACACAGCATTATGGTGGTCGCGCAGCCCGTCGTACATAGGGGTCGTTTACATGCAGACATACTCTATGTACAGCTACTCGCAGCGGTAGGTGTCAGATTGCGATAAACGGTCCACTTACAGATGGCGTCGGGTTTATGGGACGATAAAAAAACACACACTCACACGAGCGCGCGCGCCGGCAGCCACGCACACCCGCGGAAGGAAATAAAACACCTGACCGGTGAATGAAGCGATACTTCCATAAACGTGCCGACGAGTGGGCGAGCCTGACGAGTGAAGAGGGTCAGGACAGATAACATCGCGACGCTTCGTATTCCCCTCGACAGCCAATGGTAATTGCTGTATTTATTAACCCTCCGCTGCCGGCGACCGTAATTAAAATTGTTCACGTTGTTGATTCACGATGTAATATCCCACCGAGCCGACACCGATAATTGCTAATTTTAATTCCGCGGCGAACGAACTGTTCGTCTTCGCGCGAACGTGTGACAGAGAACTCTCGGTTTATTTTTATCGCGAAGTCTTCTTCTTCTTTTTATTTCAGGCTTTAAACTACCGCGATGTTCGTTACACTGGACAATAGCCAGGAACTCGAGGCGTAGGACCTAAAACATCGTGAAATGTTAATGGCGAAATGTATACATCGCAAAACTGCCCACAGTTTTACGAAGTACAGCAATTTCTTGTAGAAATTTCTAGTTTTACTCAAGAAATCAATGCATTTTTCGCTTTTCTTCAGTTCATTACTATCGAACGTTCAAAAAGAGTTCAATAATTTTACACGAGTACAATAATTATATGTTACCAAAATTATTTTTCGAGAATAATAATATAGTTTTCGAATAAAATATTTATCACCTTTAAAAATCTCTTGAAAAAACGAAAACAAGAAATAAATAGAAAATGTTTCGTTTCTTTAGTTATTATTCGTAAATTGGGAAAATAATTTAACCATATCCTTAAATTGCTTTAATCTCGCTGCTGCTTTAAATTTTATCGCTCGTTATCACAAATCCGCGCTTCTAATTATCAATAATATGTACCGTTAAGTCATCTCGATAGTACTAGATACTAACGCTCATGATGTTGCACGATATCAAAAAATAAATCAGAATACGAATAATGCGTACAACCTTGCTCTACAAGAAATTATAATAACTCTTGATTATGCGCATAGTTCTCGGTCCGTAAATTACATTACTTGCCACGTCAATTATATTTGTATGTTATAATCACCACGGCGCAGATTCGAGCGATCTTCTCATCAGACTTGAATGAAACCGCGGTTGTAACTACGCAAAAGTTTATATCTGAGAGTTGCAGAAGATCAGCTATGTTCGGAATTGAAATTGCGTAGAATGCTTGTTACGTGCCTCCGGAGAATTCTTGTTCGCTCGTGTTCCATGATATTTCTTGAATATAAAATGATATAGGAACCCCGATAACGTACACCTTGGTTCCGTGGAACTCGCTAAATATAGCGCCTGTTTATACAGTTTTACATTGCAAGTGCTTCGTGCGACGATACTTGCACGTTATACCGTACCCTTCTGCTCCAAACTATTCAATCAATTAACAGTGATTTCCTTCAATTAGGCGAATTTACTCGGAGTATTTGAATGCCCGATCCATTCGCATTTCATTCACTAATGCATTCCAGATGATTGTTTGTCTTCGTGATCACAGATTTTTGTGCATGAAGGTATCTCAGATTTAATTATTTCTTATAAGCAGCAATGTATAGATGAGTAACAATATACTTTTTAATAAAAATTACAATGTTCAACCGTATTATCTATTATAATATAATTCTACTATTTCTTCCAATATAATCTTGACTACACTGTTTGTTAAATCTTTTGTTCTTGAAATTAACGTCCTAAAAGAACAATTTATTTATTATTCTATTACCTTGCCACTCTGCACATAGTTTTTAACGTATTTTTAACTCGCATATGAGATGAAATAAAAATCAAAATAAATCAGAAATAATAGAAATCGAAGATAAAATATCACGCGTCAGACAAGATTCGTAGTCACCATCAATCGTTAAATAATACAGCACATTATTTTTCATATCTATGAATTACAAGGCTCGCGAATTAATTAAATTAACGTCTATAAAAGTTGCTCGGCTGTACAGCGCTTTGCGCGCAATAGAAGCAGTCGTGAACGTAATTATTTTCAGTGTTACATCTATGTAACTCGCCGGCATATTGTGTCTGTTACGACCAACGTAAAGCGAATGGGAAAGTGAAAAGATTAACGACTCATTGTTCAGCCGGCGACCAAACAAGCCTCGTTCTCCCACGAATTCTTTGGTTCCGTTCTTCTCGCGGCAGCGACAATAATGTTGCTGATTTCGACAAAAGTTCGGTCGTTAATTATTTCCGTGCATACACTCGATTGTACGTCGGCGGAGCTGGCAGACAGGTCGATATTTTCGACAACGACGCCTCACTGAGTTACCTTGAATAATTCAGAATTGCCACGACGCCGCGGGAATTATTTAAAAATCACTTTCCCGCTCGCCGGCGCGAACGCGAAGTATACTACTAGCTGGGAACGGACCAGCAACGGTGGCCCCAGGTGGATCGTAGTATTCTCCTGTCAGCCAGCGTCCTATTAATTTTGTCTTACTAATCTCCAATCTGTGTCTCCTTGGGTCGCAAAGTATTACGAGGAATCCGTAATTGCGTAATTGCGACAGGTGATACTTGTTATAACAAATCGCTCCGCGCTGTAAAGGGACGCCGGCCGGTGTCGTTGCTTCGTGAAATGAGCATTCTCAAATTACGATACCGAACTACGCAAATTAGAGAATGCCGTGTTGCGAATTTTCGGCAGAGGAATAATTTCATTTTATTCCGGAATTAAGAAAGCGTTCGCCACCGCGCCGTTCTTACTGACCAGTCGTTTGCCTTATTCAAATTTATTAATATCTCCGAGTTCTTCGCGTTTCGTAGTTACTAATATTCGCAGCTACGGCAGAACTATACTTATCCGAAGTTCATTTATTCGAACGAAATTTTCGCCCGATGCAGTGAACTTCTGCTGAACTCCTATTATCCGAACTACCGTCGAGCGTAACTCGAAATTATGTGAACACTGCGAACGTAAACGAATGTGAACACAACGCGTTTCCTTTCCTTTGCTCGGTTAAATCCATTTTCCTGAACGCGAATCGAGAATTAGGCGAATACTCTAATAAATACATGGAATAATTTGTGACGAATAAAAACGTGAAATAATTTATGGAAACCACAGTCAGCGATTATTGGCATTATTATTCGAATAATTTTACAATCTTTATCCGAATAAAGAATTATGCGAACAATTTGTTCGAGTAAGAATATGGATAATTTATAAATAAAATATTCGACTACAAAGAATTCATTCGGATAATTTATTTATTTGAAACAATTCTGAAACAATTCTGAAACAATTCTAAAGAAATTCTAGAAACAATAACAGTCGCTTTTGCTAAACGCAGCTTTAAAAATTCGCATAAGCGGCCACGGTTCACCGACGCAACCACCTACCGATCTATTTTTACCTGGCTGAAATCGGATAGATTATGAATCAATGCAACAGTGCTTGTGTACGGTGCATCGTATGAATAATTTACGGTCGCTTTTCAAAGTAAACAGGTTAATGCAAATTGTATCTATATTACGTCCACAAACCATACCCCGCGCGAGTTTGCACACGGAAAGATTCTATTTGGTTACGCCGAACTACTCAGCAATTAGGTTTATTAACTGATAACTGTTCTCTTCGCTTTGTATTCATTGGTTCCAGAATGATTCTGTTGATCGATAACGTTTACTTAGTCCGTATCCATTAACAGGGTATAGACTACTGGACTCCGCGAGCTGCGCAGAGCAAACATTGAAAGATTGATTCAGTTAGAAATTTCTCGCCGCGTTTATGAACTTTTAAATAGTTCACATTCATCGCTTGCATTTTTAACCCGTTGCCGTACGAGGCAGACTCGTGGCGGAGATTTCTGGCAATAATCTGTTAGGTATAAATGTTGTTCCGTTCCTTTAAATCGGAATCAAATTCTATTCTCTGATCACCGATATTTAAACATTCAATTAAACATACAAACTGCCTTTTTTCATCTCAGTAATTATTACAATCGAAAAAGTTGTAATTATTGTAGCTGTAAAGAGAATGGTATAGAAAGGGGTTAACACCCTATTTCGAGTGTTGCGAATAAAACGAATCTAGTTGCAAAATGTAAGGGATAAGCTAATGTAAATAAGTTTCAGTGTAGTGATTAGACGTCTTTTATCGAATTGATTCTGCTTTTTTAATTCTTGAAATTATGGGTTTTATAATAATTATATTAGGTCTTTAGTAATTTAGCTGGAAAGGGTAGTTCTTTGTTCTCTGTGCAGATTTTAAACAGCTTTATGCTGCTGAAGGTTTTATAGAATAGGGTAGACATGGAAAGAATAATAGATTTTTATTAAAGTAATTTAATAAATATCACAGTGTTTTTATCGATCGCAGAAATAATTTTAATGAACCAAAAACTGCGATAAAATTTCCTACCGACGACAATCGTTCTCTAGCTAATTATGGAATTTGTTGTTACTAGTTTAATAAGAGCTCAATTGCCGCCGGAACTATTGTTGAACGTTCCGTTCGTCGGAGTTCTCGAATGCATCAATATTATTGAATATACCGAGAAATTGATAACGAAATTTCTGTTTGGCAAAAATCAAAACGTATCGTTTTTAAACCACATTCGAAATCGTATTTCACCGAATTCGACAGTCGTAGATCATTATTGCCGATCTGCGGCGGTTGGTTTTACCGATGGCCTCTTTTCCATTGGATATTTCGTACGTATGGAAATTTTGTACGTGTTGCTGAAATGAACGGATGTCGTTAAAATTGTTCCGAATTCTTTTACGGCTGTCAAATTATTCCGAGCGTGAGTTATTTCGCCAATAATAATAACAATTGAGAACGATCATCCGATGAACGAGGAAATTGTGCAGACACTTTCTGCGAAATAAGGTTCTGCACTATTTTTGCGATAAATAGGCAGGACTACTGGAAATATCAAATGAAAGTATTATTTATAGAAATTGTAACAAATGAGGACAAAGTAATTAATAACGTCTTTTCACTTAATTTTTCCATTGAGTATTTAAAAAGTGTGATCTTATCATAGGAATCTTATAGAGTAGACATCGCAGATAGGGTAGTTCTGAAATAGTAATTCCAAAAATCTCTGATATTATTAGCTCTCGAAATGTCTATAAATTATTCGTCTCTCCAATCGATGGTATTGATCCCACAAATGCAATTGATTCATTACGCTAAGACTTCTCAATCCACTATGTAAGAATAAATAATAAATGACACGCTTGAATCATGTAGAAAATAAAATATATCTGTCTATTTGTGTACGAAATTTTAACGAATGCAGCCCCATTAATCATAAATTCTTTATTCGAATAATTTGAAAAAGTAATATCATACTTACTCATATTATCATATTCATTCAAATCAATTATTTTCCGTACAAATTCTTGTACGAATAAATTCCTAATCGAATAAAATATTCTGCTAACTTTTTATCTAGACAAACCTTTATTCTACCGAATATTTATTTAATATAATCAAATTTCAAACATTCGTCTCTATCCTTCACCCCTCTGCTTTCATTAAACGTGACCTATTAAAAGAAAGAAATTCCAAAATGGCTGCAGTCCGTTGAAAGCAGAAAATTTATATTTTGCATAAATATCCGTAGTCTAGTTATTCGTAACACCGATTCGATCTCTGAGACAACGTCGTCGTCCGTAAAACTGGAACGCTGCTCTCTCGTGGAAGGCAGCGAGAATGCGTGGAAATTGAATTCCGGGTTACGCTTGACCCTAGGAACGGCGCGAGCAGATAAAGCTTTGCCGCAAGAACGAAGGAGCTGGAAGAAGCCGCGCGTCGGAGGGAAGATGCTCGACGAGGAGGGTAGATAAGACTGACTCTTGTCAAACGGCGGAGATCCGTAGGCATCCGGGGTGACCGTGGGGCCGCGGTGGCCCGGGCGGGCCATTGTTTTTCACCCTTAAACCGTGAAATTTTCGCTTTACAAACTCCGCGGGTAGTTTATTGAATTATTCACTAGATAACAGGCCGCCGCGGCTCGTACCGCTAAGAGGGAGGACAATTACCAGGAAACAGCTCGAGATAACAACAACAACCGACATCCCAGTCCTGATGCTGTCGCGCAGGACTTCGTCGTCGGATATGGCGCCGCGACTACTCGAACAACAAGCGCTGCGTAGCTGCCGCCCATTTAGCCACGAACGAAGCACCCCCGTTGCACTGACGTACACTGTTATCTTTATAGTCGGCCACCTATATCGCGATCGGGAGCGACTGTTAATTAACGCGCTTCTTTCATTAAACGCGGGCCCGCCGAGCGTAGCTGCCGCCGCACTATTTCCTTCAGGGTCTACCCTCTCCAGACGACGATTGTGTGGGTGCGTTGGTGCATCTCCCTCGACCGCCCTTCCTCGGCCATTGTAGAATTCGTTTTGCTCCAGCGGTGGATCTTGGATCTTTTATCCCGTCCTTCAGCCCCCGCATTCAACCTGTCGTCGCGGAGCTCGACCGGGCCACGTAGTTAGAACCTTTGACCCCGTCTCTTGAGATCGTAATTTGTGCGTGAAACGATCGCATTCAACCGCGGCGAGCAGATCCGTTCGATTTTCACGAAAATCTTCGCTGTCGTTTTGGGATCATTACATTTATGCTTTTGCGATATCTTGAAAATCAATAGAACGATGGTGTCTCATATGAGACTCGTTATTTTTTTATAATTTTGTAAATTTATAATTATAATTGTTATTTCATGAAGGTCGTCACCTTGGTTTAAAAATTAGTTTTATTACATTTTATTAAATTTTAGTGAATTTTGTTAAAAATAGGTACACTTTTAGAGACTAAAGCATGTATTTTTTTATTAAATAATATTTATTTTTATGAAATCTGAACGATATTAATTTATCTACGCTCTAGGATTTCTCTAATTTCTATGTCCGTTCTACGACGTGGTTTAAAACTGTTATTTATTTATTATGATAAATGTATTCGCAAGCAAATTATTTGTTTATTTATTTATTAATGATTTGAACCAGACAATTTATTAGCAAAATAATTATTTATTTGAAGATATTTTGTCGTTTTTTATTTCCAAAAGCGCAGCAGAGTACATTTGCAATTCTATTTATCAATTTTGTTTAATATATCGTTTAACCTTAGGATAATAGAACATTTTTACAGCTATACAGTCGACGATGTATCGTGAATGCATATTCAGTACGCATATAAATCACCAAAATCTACAAAATTTTCGTTACAGACTCGAAAGTTCAAAAACAAGAGTTCTCTATTTTTTGTTTGCCATTCCACGTAACAACAAAAACAAAAGAACATCGTCGTCCCTCCACATCATTCTACATTCCACCAAGAAACCGTTGTTGGCTCCCACGTGTGTGTAAAACAGCTGAATCAAAACGGCTTAATTAACAATCGTCTGTTCCTTTTGAAGGGAAGCCGTGAAGCACCTCTGTATCCTCATCCAGTGCACGATCACGGTCCGAAATTTCGCGAGCGTTGGCTCGAGCCTCGAATGCATTTTTGCCGGTACAGAGAACTGCATTCCCCTCGCGAAAGGGAAATTGTACAGGCGGCAGAGAAGAGTTTAGGGTCTGTCTACGGATAGATACGTCGTCCCCTTGGAACGGGGTCCAGCCACGGAATACTTTGAGGTTTGATTAAGCCTTGTGTGGCCAGCCAGGACCCACCTAAGTGATGCTAATTAGTTTCTCCTCGCAAAGAGGGAACCGACGAGAAAAAGGGACCGAGAGAGCTCGGTGTGTCCTGCAATTTACGCGGAGCCACGTGCGTGTTATTCTTACACACCTCCTCGCCGGGAACACGCTTAAGAGGAAGATAAATCCATTAGTTTCGGTCCTCTGGTCGAATGCAGCCGGCTCTTGTCGGGAAGTCGGTCGTTTCCGTGAACCTTGCTTTTTTCGCGCGAAATCCAACGTGGGATCATGTTCGCAGCCCGTTTGATCGTGCGCGCTTCGAGGTTTCTGTTTTTCAGAAAATTTCCGAGAGGACTGAAGCTCCTTTCTAACGTAAACATTGAAATTCTGGCCTTCAAAAATTTCTACATATGCATGCGCTTTTTAACCACGCTAAATTAACTAGTTAGCTGTGCGTTCTCTTTGAAAAATGTGCGAGTTACTGTAATTGTACTCTGTGTATTCGATTTTTATTTGGTTTAAATACTATGCTTTTATAAAATAATGTAATTTAATAAAGAATATCAAAGTTTGTATTCTTTTTGACCAGCTAGCTGTTACTGGCGAGTATACTTGTCACGAAGAAGTGACATTTTGTGTTATAAAGAGGGTTCTTCTCGTGAAGAAGTGGCGACGGTTTGTTTTATATACGAGTATACTCATCATGAAAATGTGGTAATATTTTGTGTTATGACGAGTATACTTTTCAAGAAGAATTTGCAACATTTTGTGTTACGACGAGTATACTCGCCATGAAGAAGTGGCACTGCTTTGTGTTATGACGAGTATAGTCGTCCCAGAAAAATTGCAACATTTTTTATGATGACGAATATGCTCATGATGGAGATGTCGCAGCACTTTATGTCATGACGAGTATACTCGTCATGAGAATATGACACCATTTTGTGTTCTGAGTATATCCATATGTACCTGGTTAACAAAGGACTGTTTTAAACCTATTCTAGTAATTAAAGTCCCTAGAAAAAACAACTTACCTATTTCCAAATAATCGCAAGCATAATGGATTATAATTTTGTCAAAAAGGTCCTCCGTTCAAACATCAATAAATTTATAAATATAAATTTAATATACTCTTTGAACCACTAAACTTTCACAGCGACAGACAGCGATCACTATTGTTAAACTCGATATGTTAACGCAAGGTTTTGCGAAGCATTGCAATGGATGGAATCCTTCGAAACGAAAATGATCCTGCTGAGTGAAAAATTTCTTATTCAAACAATCTGCATACGAAAACGAGTGTTCATCCCGGCGTAGCCGCCGCCTGTTTAAAATTACATGAAAGTAGCATGAAGAAGCATCGAAATAGATTTTACCTTGAGCACCAGCAAAACCGTGTCTGCCGGTTCGAACAAATAGCTGAAAGTACACCTATCTACGGCCACAACGGCCACAAAGTTCACTAACCGAACTTCCACTTTCGCAATGAATTTCTATAATTCTTCGGTTATCGCAATTGTTCTGTTTGCACAACTTCCCGCAACTTTCCGATCATAATGCTCGCTGTTCCGTCCCCTTATCGAAATCGCATAAATTCCCATTCGAAATTCCGTAAGCCGTGCGCCGGCGGTATTTTTTTGCGTTTTTATTCCCTTCGCCTGGCATTTTTTTCCACGTGTTTCCCGTCGGCCGCTTGACGGTGCGTGTTAATTTCAGCAAATCGCATTTTCGCAGACGTAAACTTGACATTCGCACGCATATATCATTACGAATTCTGGCCAGCGATGCGCTGCAATGTCACGGCGATGATGCATCGTTCTTCGCACGTGCGTTCATTCGAAGGTTTCATCAATTTTGGTCCGCTAATATTTCTGTCCTTACACCTATTTGTCCTTTGATTCGATACACGAGCGCGCCTCGACACATCCGGTCATTAACTTTTGCCATAACCGGACGAATAGTATTCACAATTTTATGGTAAATACGGTCGATAAATAATGTCGAGAACGATACGTTAATATCGTATAAATTCGCTGAAACAGATGCCTGCATAATAGATATTATGCAATTGCACCCGTAAGTAATCTTCTGTTTCGAGATATAATTGTTTATACACTTTTATTCCCCGAAAGAATTGTAAAATAATGTTCTTGTTGATTGGGACGACGAGGCTGCGGATCTTTCTGCGAAATAAAAATTATCTTCACGATTGCGACGAATTTGAGTCGGATAGAAATTTATTTCATTTGTTAATATTTTTTTGGATCCTTGAATTCTTTTAATATTTTCGTTGTTTTAAATTTTGCGTGCCCATTTTTATTAGAGATGCATAAAGTTCGTGTTCGTATCCGTGTTAGATATTAAATTATATTGTAGTATATTATATACTATACAGCATACTATATAGTACATATATATAATAATAATAATAATACTATAATAATACTAATTAATAATAATGCTATATAATAATAATATATCATACTATAGTATACAGTATGTTATAGCATTAAACTGGCTTACTACAGTTGGCCATACTGCTCGACATTCATCTAAAAATGTTCTATTCTAATATAGTTTTGAAGACAATAGAACAGACAAATTAAAAGTAAAAGTGTAATCTACATATACAAAACAGAAGTCACAAAATACAATTATTTTTAATATAAATTCTCTAAACTGAATAAGAATAACGAGAAAAAGGAAAACGACAAGGGTGAAAATCATAAATAAATAAAATATACATACATACTAAGGCCGATTAGTTCACAAAATATGAGCATATAGAATATTCAAATAATTATTAACTTATTTAAGTTAACGCAATGAAATCTCTGTTAAAAATTCCATTTAAACGATTCCATAAATAATGCTTATCTAATTAGGTCGTCACAGAACAAAGCACTCAATACTGACAATTTTAATTGCTTGATTATGAAAATGATTAACCCTTTCCACTACAACTTATTCCACAGCCACGTGGATTAGCATTCGTTTGTTACTAATAAATTCCCAAGCCAGACAGAAAATTTATATTTATCATATAATATTTATATATTACATTTATCTCGTTTCAATTTAATTTAATATAATCATCGAGCCTAACACGATATTATAGGGCAAAGGGTTAATTCATTTCGACAATATCAAAGGTATCGAACGATCGGACTATGCGGAATGGAACAATTTGAATAATTTCCCTTGGAGACGAAATCAAAAAGCGTTATTCAACGGGAAAACGGTTTCCACGGCGGACGGAATCATTTTCGGTTCCGAATTGGTGGGACCACGATCCCGAAATCGAAACTTTCGCACACGTTCCATTATCGCAGGAACCACGTCAGTAGAAAGTGGTTGACGTTAGATGTCCCGGATAATCGTGGTGTTCCGGTTGCAGAAACTGTTGCTGCTACAGCAGCCTCGCCGTAACACTAGTGTGCAGATGTCATCGATGCACTTCGTGTTTCGAGCAAATGGAATTAATGTCAGGGTAGCGGGAAGCTCCCATTCGATATAACCATTTGCATTTGCCAATTATAATTCTATATACCGTGTCTCCGCAGAAGCAGTAAGAACTAATTGTTCCGGCCGAAGTCGCAGGGGGAGCAATCCCGCTGTTAATTACTTCAAATTTTCATTCCGCGCGCGGCACCCACGAAAAATTCATCCGTCAGTTTAACAGCCGTTATGTGCACACTGTATAATCGTACAATGGGATCAAATATTTGAAGATGACGTGCCGTGTGCTCGAACATTTACATTTCCCATCCTTCCGCGCCTTCTGTGTTACTTATACTCATGTTCCTTTGTTACCTCGTGTTTGAAGCTTGCCGCGTTTTATCTTAATTTTTATGATCACCTTCTTCGAGCTGATATTAGATCTACCGTGTACTGAATGCGATCAATAGACTGTGGATCATATTGATTTATGACAAGAATATCGAGTTGAAAATATTGGAAGCTTTTAATGAATTTGGAAATGCTAGTGCATTATGATCGACTCATCAAAGCTGTTGGAAAAAGAAATAGATTTTTATATATCTTGCAGTTGACGCAGATTTTATTTTTTATTCAAATCCGCTCTCTAGTGATCGGCATTATTATAAAGATGAATTATGATTTTTAACGACACCTATCACCGTTTTGAATATTTAAGAAAATTCGCTAGACGTCGAAAGATGTCGTCTGATTTTTCGTGCTCTGCATTCGTTTTTGAAAATGTAACGTTTAAAAGTATATTATCGTGTAAGAAGATCTAATTGTTAGCAGTGACGGTAATTTAATAAAAGTTCGCTTGCGACAAGTGTCGAAGCGAGCTAAAATGATGCAGCGAATAAATTGGAAGAAATGAGAAAACTTGCGGAAGAAGCCAGTACGAACGCGTAACGTGTTGTTAAATGATTCTTAAATTTTTAGTTACGCATCTCTGACCACTCTGGCTGAGTTTTCAGGATAAAGTTCAGCGGTGAAGGCGTAAGTGTGGTAACTTCGGGAAATTGGATAAAAACTTTTTATTAGATATGAAAAGGAAACTTCTCCGAGCATGTTACTATTTTATGGAAGTTCAATTGCACTTTTCTTTCTCGGTACAAAACACGCCTCGCGAGGGGAAGTCAATATTTTGAAAAATGTTGCTACTCGATGCTTATTAGTGAAGAGCGTTTCTACGAATGTAATTCGCATATTTTCCTCATTCGCATAACAGCGCTTTAATGTCAATTACGTAAGCTAGATGGACACACAGTTTTTTATAACAATGGTAAAAGTAAAAACTTTTTTAACAAAGGACATCGAAGTATGGGATATACAGGGTGTCCAGAAAAGTTCCAGCCACCAAAATAAAAGATAAATCAATATAGACGATTTCTTCATAAGTAAACAATAGATAGCAGTACTTGCATTAAAGAAATAACAAAAATGATAAAAAAATAAGAATAGAAAATAAAATAATTAAATATTAATATTTGTTACTAAATTATAATAAAAATTGTCCTTTGCATTATTAGCTAATTTGCAAAATCCTCGTTTTTAGTAAATTTTAAGGTTAGTGAAATTACACCGATTGCTGTTTGTTATTAAAAAACGTAATCTTTAAGTACCTACGACTATGAGCAAAATAATTTTCACAATGCAGATTCAACTTAATAGATTTGCACTGTTAGATTATCCTGCTGTGAAACTTCACGAATCTTAAACTGGCAACTTTCGGAATAAAAGGAGTTAGCAATATCAATGAGCAGAATACAGTTATATAACCATAATTAGTGATTAAAATAATATCGTGGTATAAGTGTCTAATGAAATAAGTTCTAAATGGAGCATGAATTCAGCCTGCCACGAAGAAGACTCTCCGAACTGTAATTGCATGAGTCCCTGAGAAGAACTCCTTTAAAGCCGAATAGATTTAAAGCAAATTAGAAAACGTACCGCTTTCCAGAATGGAAATTCTTCCCTTCGCGTAATTCCTTCGCCCAAGTTTTCTGTTCTATCAACGTGTACACTCAGACGTCAAATATTGGTCGGACCTTTCTTCGTGTATTACAGTTATTACGATAAATATTAGCTTCCCTTCTACCATTCAAGATTTATCTACGTCCGTTGATACAATATACTTTAACACTATATATTTTCCTTCTTAATTTGGGGAGGCGTTTTTACATCTGAGAATGATTGACGAGAACATTTTAATTCCAAATATGTAGTGTAAAATATATATTAATATTAACACTATTAATATTAATTTTTTAACATACAATTATATAATAATTCTATACAATAAAAATATTGATATTAATTAATACAGGAACCATTAAATATCATATAAAATATATAATATTGATATTTATATCTACTTTATTAATCATATTATTAATATCTATATTATATTTTATTAATCATAGTAATAACATAGTAATATATAATTTATTAATAACATTTTATATAATGTTTGATGGTATTAATCAATATTAGTAATCAACATAGTATTAATTAGTATTAATCAAAATTAAAATAAATGCTGATATTAATGTTAGTATTATTAAAAATATTATTCAAAAGACTTAAATATCTAGCATATCCCGCCAGAAATCATCGCCACGTCCGCCTCGCCGTTCTCTACGAGCATGTTAATTGACACGTCGCATTGATCATCGTGACACGGTTCTCGCGCGGCGTCTAAACAAAACCGAGAAGAAAAATGAGAAAGTATTCGAAAATCCAGTGGCGAGAGCAACTCGTCCGAGTTTTCAAGAAATACTTGTTCCGAGCGCGGGGATAGTTATTCACGCGGATAATTCTCGCATCCACGAAACGCCCACGACTCGTGCCGACTCGCACACACCCTGCGACTTCGCACCCACATCGGTCTTGGCGCTCTAATTCGGTCCAGCCAGCAGTAGCAACATCAGTAGCCGTAGCAGTAGCCGTAGCAGCAGCGGCAGTAGCAGTAGCAGTAGCAGCAGCGGTGCGAAGTTCAGGATCTCCCCGACCAACCCGTTCCACGTACCTTCTCACTTTTTAGCATCGACCCCGCCCGCTGGTTTCCCTCTTTCCTCAGTTTCCCTCTGTAACACTCTTCTTCCGGTGGCACCGGCAGCCGCCTCTCTCCCTGGGCTCGCTTCATGCCCGGTGCACTTTGTCCTTGGAACCGGAACCCATCCCATTTTGGAGGTGGGCGAGGTGCACGCCCACGGATACGATAGCTCCCAGAACGGCAGGGGAACGGGGAGGCAGACAGAGATAGAAACCGATAGAGATGGAGGTAAGGACGGATAGATAGATTGATGGTAGATCGATAGGTAGATACATAGATAGACAGATAGATAGATAGGTAGATAGATGGGCAGATA
>CM052154.1:5790153-5803341 GCA_028455555.1 Augochlorella aurata
TTGTGATGATATGCACTCAATGAAACATTGCTTTCGTTGAAGAAGAAGTCTGAAAGCATTTTTCATTTCTCACACTATAAGATAGAACGAATTATTAAATTATTAACGTTACTCAACTTCTTTATATTATTATTCAGATTTACCGCAGTTCTACAGTTTGTTTAAAATATTAAGTATATTGTAAGAGATAAGAAATGTCTCACCGAAAACCATAATTGTTTAATTGAGAAATTGTATTGAGGAAAACAAAGATACAAAGTATTACTTAGAACTTTGGGTAGAGTGACAAAAATTATGAAAATTGCAGAAATGAGGTCAATTATTGAATAGAATCGATTGGGCAGGTTAATTATTAATTATTTAATAAATAACTTAGTATTTAGTGGTAATTAATATCATATTATATCCATGATATATATTTTGGCCTCTGTCTGTTTTAGCTATAAAGTTATAAAGTTATAAAATTATTTTGCAATAGATATGAACTATTAATTATAATGAAACCCCCTAACAAACAAGGAAATTGTTTATAACGTCGTCGATGATCGACAGACGTTAAATATACGAACTATATAAACGAATTATTAAAGCTACTACAATTATTATTTCACGCATACTGATAAATAATTTCTCCAAACCAACTGTTTTAAATTCTAACAAGTCGTTTAACATATCACGCGCGAACAATTATTATGCATGTGTCAGGTTAAATACAAGCAACGTACAAGTAGACAAAAAATTAGAAATTGATTGAAAAGTGAAACGCCAACACAGAGAGTTACGATTAATGTAGCGTAAATAATTTTTCACTGCGAAGATTGATTAGGCCAGAAAAATTAGTTTTGGATTATCTAGCGCAGGTGGAAAGGTGAAAAAGAAACTTCCACCGCGTTTGCGTAAATAAGAGATCCCAGCAGATCCGAGCAACGAATGTGGCCATTTAAAGTATTTTTGACCACGCGTCTTCGCATCAGCAAAGTTTTCGGCCGGTGTAATTTTAATTTGATCCGTCCGGTACTGACGGTTCCGGATGCAAATTAATTGGTACGATGAGCATCGATTTGCTCCGAGATACGAAAGAGGGAAGGCCGCGCGCTCAATGCATTTCCCGGAGAAATTTAAGCAGCGCCATTAAACCGGACGAAAATTTGGAAATGTAACCGGATAATTGAGATAGACGCGGCCTGACGGTGACATAATTACTGTCACTGCTCGATTTACCAGGATAATTTCGTGATACGTGCTCCGGCTCGGATAATTTCATAATGCCTAGCTCTCTGAATAACGCAAACCGGAAAAATGTAGATTAACCAGACAGTGATTAAAGAACGAGACGATAATGAGCCGTTATGAATAATTTAAACTACACCGTCGCGTCTATGCGTTTATACATATTGTATAACTTTGTAAATAGGCGTCGGGCAAATAATTAATATTTGTTTGTTTAATAGTGCTAATTCTTTTCAGTTGTCATTCTCTGCTTTTTCCACTCGTAAATGCTAATGAAACGATGAATTTTATTTTAATTTAATGTAATGTAGCTTAATTTTAATTATCTAGCAATTTATTTTAATTTTTCTACACCAAATTCAACGTAATAATCATAATAATAGTAATAAGGATATAATAATAATAATGTCATTAATAATACAACAATAATAACGACAAAATAATACACAAAATAGCACATAAATAATAAAAATACGACGAAAACAGATTGCATTGTCGTTCATATGTAATATACAGGGTGTCCGGAAAGGATGGTTCACAAAAATACGATGGAAACAGAAGTACACTCAAAATTTATTTACTATTATTTCCAAAACAGATAGAGTATATGAAAGAGTTGACAATTACCAATTCAACGAACAAAAGCCTGCATTCTATCAATGGCAAGAGCTGTTTAACATTTTTTATAACTGCTTCAATCCATCACAAATACCTTTAAAAACTTATATCTTCTCAATAAAGCAATTTCGGACGTAAGTTTACATAAACATTTTTCATCTATTTCTATAAGACATGGCATAAACTTTATCCCAACCGTCCTGGACACCCTGTATATACCGTTTTTATCGAGAACGCTATAGAAACGGTAGTAGAGAACTGTAGTAGAGAACTGTAGTAGAAACGGTATCAAATTGCAGCATCGCATTAGGATCAATTAGATTTCCAATACGTCTAGATCCAGTCGGTCTGGTGAAAGCCGCTAAAAATAATACTAATTACGAATAATCGACGTCGGAGTCTCGTCGACGATCAGCGTCATCGAGGTACACGGAATCAAACGAAACGAAACGAAACGGCGTCAGCGATCGGGATGGTAGTTTGCGCGAGTGCGATTCTGTATGGAGATATACCAGGCCGAGCCGGAACTTTGCGAGTGCCCCCTTAAACCGGGAAATCGGACTACTTTGTCCATAATTTAGTTAAGAGCGTCATGCGTGTGACGTGCACGGTATAGAATAGATCGGAACAACCGAAGCGCGAATAGAACTGGCGTGCAGCCAACCTCCTGGTCCAGGATTCGTGTAAGTGACTTATTATCCGCCGTTTATATGTGCGCCCTCTATTAGAATACGGTGTGTAGAACCGGTCCTGCGGAGGCTCACGCCTAATTCTTCTTCGTAATGGCGCCTATCATTAAAGGTTGCGTGTAATTACGCTCATTCGTGACTGTATACGAGTCACTGTGTACCGTCTCTCACGCGGACTATTCTCTCTGTCACCTGGCGTTCCATGCCGCGCCTCGTTCAACGGTATGTCACTGTCCGTTTCTCGGTGATCATGGATGCGGATTGATGCCCGCCGGCCGCGGACGTTGTTTTTCACCAGGAATGGACAAGATTTTATTCCGGTGAAAGATGGTGATTTAAAGATGCACCGGAAATACCGCGGTCGCACGAACGTTTTTACTTGGCAATTTATCTTCTGATTTTTGTTCGAACGGTTATTAATAGCAGGATTTGTCGGTAATTTTATACGCTTTCGGATCTTTTCGATTTTGTCAGGGTTTTCCCGATTGCGGGTCTCGGAGTGAAATAACATTTTTCTGCGGCGATTGCGAGCGACATCGCGAGTTCGTTTAGAGAGAAATGAAATGGTCTGAGATTAATCATTTCGCGATGATACTCGTGTTTCTTAGAAATACATGACTAATATATCGCTGATGATATAGATAATATAAACAATAGGTTAAAAATTATACAACTAAAGTATTGCTTATAATGGAAATATATTACAAGTAATATAACTGATATATCATTGATTATAAATATAATTTAAATAATATATCGCTAGATTCTGAATTCTGAATAAAATCTTATGCGAATTAAATGTTATCCGAACAAAATCTAATTCGACTAAAACATTGATCCAGATAAATTTTGATTCCATTGAATTTTGACGGCGTCGAATAAAATTGTGTTCGTTACCCTTTATCTCTTATCCGTCATCCGAATAAAATTGTGCCCAACTCTGGCCGGGGCAACGGCGATCATGCCACAAAAATATTTTATTGATCACGACGCCAATATACAGCGAGTACACAGCAACCGTGCCGTACATCGAGTGCACAGTGACAGGACCGCGGAACTCTGCCTCCTTTAAATTTCAAATGTTCCATCCTAAAAGGTTGACCAATTACCGAGTGGCACTCCAGACAGCGAAACGAAAACAGGAAAACACAGTCACAGGCCAAGGAGAACGCCGCAGTTACGGAACCATTACCGCAGTCGGCTCTATTGTATTGTTATACCTTTCCGTGTAATAAAGTCGAAAAACTTTCTAAAACTCGGAACATAGTGCCGCACAGCAGACTGCATCGAAAGTTCACGTGGCAAATAATGAAACATCCCGAGGTATTCTAAGCAGGTGACAGCGGGTTCACCAAACGCGACGATACACGGAACCGTTCATCCCCAATAGAGCGGCAAGAAATGACAACAGGCCAAGTATATTCCGTATGGGCCGCGACTATACGAAAGATTTTCTCTGGCCGCCAACAGAAACTTCCCGGGACTTCCCGCAAACTTTTCGCGTTTCACTGTACGCGTAGACTGGCGAACTTTTTTACACGTCTACTTGCCATTCGTCCCCGCAACGAGTCCTTCCTTTTTTCTCATGGCCCGGACCTTTCTTCTGCCGCGCCACGAGCGTCTTAAGGGGAGGTATTCAGGCGAAAATCAACTACCGGTAATTTGCCAGACTTGAATAACATGCATTCCGACAGCATTTTTTACGTTGGCTCGAATCGCGAGCAAATTATTTTGCCAACCGCTTTCTTTGATAACAAATAAATTGTTTTAGGAATAAATTATCGGATTAAATATTATCTAGCTCTAAAACATGTTTCTTGTTCGAGTCATTTCAATTTTCGTGATAATTATTTAGATTAACGAATAAATTTCGACACTGTCGAATAAATATTTAATCGAATACAAATTTAACTAGATAGAAATTTATCCGAATGAAATCTTTTTAGTCGAATATTATATTCAAATAATCCTTTATTCTGTTTTTAGGAAATTAAGAAAATGTTACTGTAAATTCTCTTATTATTTTTATTTGTAAAATATGTTGATGAAGCTTTTTGGGAGGAATTGAGCCACCCTGTATGTTCAGGGAAAAAAGGTTTTATTAATTTTGAAGGAAATGAACCATTTAATATTTGGCTAATAGAGCCGAATACACCGTCGAGAGTCGATCGAAAAAGAGGGAGCAAATATCCGGCGTATTTTCCTCATGGCGCGCCACTTCTCGCGTAGCCGAATATAAATATTGGAACCATGGTTTTGTTTTAGCAAAATTTCTCACGTGCCCGCTTCTATGTAGACGCGTGAACTGCCGGGCGTGCATTAGAATGCGATGCAGATGCGACACGGACGCACCTCGTGCGAATTAGAAACGATTCCTTTTGGCAAAAATTTCGAACGCTCCCGCTGTTCGAACCGGGGTGAATCCTCTCGGCCGAATTTTACATGCGAATGAAACGGTGGTCGGAACAAAACGGCGGTTTCATGGCGGAAAGATTGAAAAGCGACGTTTGTGAACCGATCAACTGAAAAGAGGAAAAGTGGTCCACGCAGGGTTCGTAAAAAAAAAGAATTTCCAAGTTACAACTTCACGGTATCAGGAAAATGATCTTCGAAAACGAAGATACGGCTCCGCGCGGAGTCGAGCAAAAATTAGTCGACTACTGAATTAGTATTGTTAATTTTCAATCGCAAATTGACGATCAAATTTCTTTCTCTGAATTGTTAGTCAGAATTTAATTTAGTAGGAATTTATAAAACTATAATAAGGTAATGAACATGATGAAAACAATTGTTGACGGAATTACATCAAAATGTCCGGTCGATTCCATTCCAAAATCAACAATTAATTACCTGTTTCAATGGACCATTGACGATTAATTTCATCAAGCGATTAATCAATCGTCGACCTTCCGACGAATAATGGCTTTAATCGCTTTCATTAATCATTTAATCAAATTTCGTACGAATTTCGAATGTATATGTGAAGAACTCCGGTTCGTTTCCTTGCGTACGTAAAAAGTAACGTGATTAATAAATAATTATAAGCACACAGTGTTTATAAGAAATGCTCGATTTAAAAAGAAATTTGCATCTAAAATATAAGACTTTATATCTCTTAGTTAAAAAAGGATTCTTCCTTCAGTAAGCATCTTTCGAGTCGACAGACTTTTTTAAAACAATTGTGATTTATTGTGATCGATTGTGATCTATCAAGATCACCTAAGAGTCCCAGAAATTATTGCGTCATTGCAAAAGTAATTCCGTTTTATTTTTCTAAGCTAGCCATCTGGAAAACCGAAATTACATTTTGCAACAATCCAATACGTTGACCACTATACGTCTCAATTCTGCTCTCAGTTATTCTAAAAACTATTGGGTTGTTGAAAACGTAATTTCATTTTTTTTTGTAAGTTATCTATTTGGAAAACCGAAATTGCTTTTGCAACAATCCAATACGCTGACCACTATACGTCTCAATCATACACCACATTTAACTCTCAGTTATTTCGTGACGGCGTGCTTTCATCTTCCAGAAATCAGGGCGAGCTTAAAGAAAATAATTAAAAAACGTGCTCGCCTTTAACATCTTTATAATCTCCGGAGGGAAGCCCGGGAAACTGTAGTTCTCTGTAATTGGTGTCACTGTGGAGGGTATCGCAGCTTCTGTTCAATGCATCGGTATTAACTGGGAATGCATCTAGGCGATTACCGATATCGGAATTCTTTATTCGGCGCAACTCGGTTTACATTCGCTTCTGCTGAACCGAGGTTGACCTTATTTCCCGTCTCGCTCGTCTGCGGTGTATCGCAGTTTCCCGGCATTAATCTGTCAAAACGGGCGCATCACAGGAAATCGGATCCTCAATGTCAAGTATTCTAGGAGATCGGATAGAATACACCAGCTGACGGCGAATAACGAACGGCATTTATTCCGGCCGAATATTTAAGCGGCACTCGATCGGACTAAATAATTACCGGATCAAACATTAACGCGAATTGCCGAGCCTGTTGTCACAGAAACGAAACAACGATATATCGGTAGAAAATTACCGTGATAGCGACGGAGCAGATCAATGTTAATCTGTGAAATATTCGACGAGAAAATAGGGAAATCAAAATTACTAATAAAATATAGAATTTAAAGTCAGCGATACGCGTTGATCGCCGGTAAATGTTTATATGTCGCGATTGAAAATCCTAAATGAGAGATGTACAGGGTGGTACACGGAACTTATGCAGTTCCTGCAACTTCCAAAATATGCGTTGGACAATAAATTTTGAGCTGCAAATATTTGTGATAAGGTCGAATCTCCAACTTTATATTGAAGAAAATGTTCTATATATAAAGCAAAATTACTCGTTAATTATTAGGTTTGGGGCTAATGAAGGTCAATACTTTTTTACTCGGAATTCGATGTTCTTCCATATTTTAATGTAAAAAGTATTGTATTTTATTTAAGAAATATTTTAGAAATCGCAGGAGGTGTACAAATTGCACCGACCACCCTGTATATTACTCATATTGCTTGCACAGTCTTTCAGAACTTTCGTATTTCAGCGAACATAAAATCGTTTCCTTCATTTTGCAAATATGATATTTTGATCTTCTTTTACAAATAATGCGAGTTTCCATTGGGTTAGTTTAGTAGATGAACATTTGCCTCTCCTTTTTACGGAAATATTTATGATTAATGCGGCGACGCAACTATTTTAATTAAATGCCTTTTGCGATAACAGATTGAAGTATGACGATAATATTTGTTCAAGAGATTGAAATAAAATTGAAATGGATTTGTTTTATCACAGACGAGATGTTCTTGTCGAGTACGGTTTCCCGTCAAACACATAAATCACAAGCGACGGGATCACATGGAATTACTTCTATATTTAATGAAGAATACGCTGGGAACGTTTAAACGTTAAACAATGGACGTTGAAAATGGCATATCTAACTGTACATTCGGAGACCATCGCGTGTCGGAAATGAATCTCTTTTTCTACTACTCGCGTACGTAACATTTTCCTCATTGTAAACAACGAAATTATTATTTATTTATATGTATATTGTTCATTGACCAAATTTATTGTTATATTTATTATTATATTATAATGTAGAGTCGAGTTAATCCATAGTAATATTATAATTCACTTCACCTGTCTTCTTAACACTAGGTTTATGAAACCCGACAAAATGACGGAACTTTTTAATTTACGATTATTCAGATTGTAAAGATACATTCACGAGTTATTTATTTAACATATATATGTCACTAGCGGAAAATGTTACCAGTAATCAGAATAGACGCTCCATTGTTATTTTTATAAATGAATATGAAACAGCTGCTTTCAATGCTTGGCAAATCTAGTGTTAACATTTCCCAGTGTACGGATTACGTTTTAAGACGTTGCTGAAAATTTTCGAAAACGTCACTGCCACTATGTGCAACGCAATAGTTAATCAAACGGACAGCGGGGAGTTTAGGTTAGCGACCGTGAAATTTCATAGAATTTCATAGAATCCGCAATCCGCCAAGGATAGGAGTCCCACTGCTCGACTATTTGTCTCCCGAATACTCGTCCGCGATCTTCGTCGACATTTATCCCGAGGAATATCGCAGCCGAGGTGAAGTATCGGCCGTCACATTTCTCGTATTGAACATCAATCGAACAAAGGAATCGCAGAAGTTCCGGTACGTTCTTCCGAAGTCGGGCTGAACATTCGTCCGCCCTGTCCCAAAACACTGAATCTCGAAGGTCATATTTAATAGAAAAATCATTTGGCTTTGGCGGCGTATATCTCAGATTTTTATTTCCGCGCTGTCCATTTATGAATATTCCCCGCGAGCATTCGAATCACGTTCCGTCGAATTTGCAACCGGAATCCTCGATTTTTCGCGAAAAGCGTCGACATCTTTGGTAATTCTCCGAAAATACAGAAGTATAAGCAACGGATTTCAAACTTTATATTCTACGATCATTTTTAGTAAGTTATTTCGTTTTAGCAAATTATTTAATTGAATTTGCTGTCGTCAAAAATCGATTCTCTAACTCGGGTTTTTGTGAAACTTCCGCATTATTTATCTTGGAACTATTATTTATCTTATTATTTATTATACTATTTATTTATCTTATTACTTATTATACTATTGTAGGGATTATTTTAATAATGTTTAGTAAATCCCACGAGACTCCGTGGTAATATGTGACAATAAACGACACACGTCTTCAGTAATAATAACAAATAGTTTATTGTCAACAACAACGACTACAACTACAACGACAACGACCACGACTTCAACAACGGTTTCAACAACAACGACAACAACTACGACAACTCACGGCTCTTCTTCGACTTCCAAAATCCTTCTGCCTTTCATACCTAGAAAAAATAAACCCTACACTATTATTTATCTTTGCTTCACTAGATGTTTTCGTCGATAGGGAAATAAATGCAGGCAATGAGACCAGGTTTCTTCTTCTCAGTATTTGCTCGAGTAGAACTGATAACGAGTAATTTCACAGAAAGAAGAAGTTGAATTGATGACTTCGTTTCGATCAAAATGAAATGTTAAAATTGCATTGTATAATTTGAATTTGTTTCTACATATTGAATCGCTCCTAGCTCCATTACGCATACATACCATATTATATGCACATATTATACGTATATCGTACATGCGTATTATAGTATCATTGATCTTCAGATCTCAGTGTAAAGTTCAAATTTCTATTTGTGATATTGCCGAACGTAAATATTATAATAAAGAAATTTTATTAATTTCAGTTATGCATGAAATTAGATTTAAAAGGAGCTACAAATTTTCAGATAATCGTATTTCTTCATTCGCAATGATTAGATTAGATTAACATTTATGGTTCGACCAGATTGGATTGATATCGTTAAATTAATTAATAATTAGAAACCTGACAATGTCGGGACGAGTCGGTCGAGTCAAGTCGAGTCAAGTCGGGTCGGGTCGGATCAGGTTCCTGAAAATTTCGAGATTCTCGAATAAATCGGATTTTCTGAAAATTTATTGTATATAATATACTTATAACTTGTTTTATATTGCGTACTTATTACTTATTTCTGCACTATTCCTAATTGTCTCTGTAATGTTATATTGCTACTTTGCAGCTTACAATTTTGACAATTAAAATGTTTGTCGCAGATTAACCCTTTAAAATTGCTACACTATTTTCAAAAGAATTTTCACATTATTGAAGTCTGTGTTTGATAATCTGTCAAATAATACATCTTTGTTATAAAGATATACGATTTTATATGTAGCAAGTGAAGCAATTATACTAAGTGCAAATACTGTAGGTTGAAACAGATGTCTCCATTTTGGAGTTAAAATAGTCTCGAGTGCAAAGGGTTAATTCTGTCAAAATCGACGAAACGCGAATGATTGATTCACTCATTTAATAAGCATGAAATCGAGCAACGAGTTTCGGGGGGAAAAAATACTGAAAAAAAGGAGGAATTCCGTTGTAACTGAACGCAAACTTCCGGTACATAAATATTGAGCAAGCATACTCTTCACCACCTGGCTTCGGCTCTATATACTTCTTATATCCCGAAACTTTCGCCGCCTTAAACACGAGTTTTGCATAACAGCAATGGAAGTTTCTTTATTTAAACATCATCGGCGTCCGTGGATTAAAATTTTTACTGAAATCTACTGCTGCTTCTCTCCCACTTCCCACCCTTGAATGGGAGACAGAGAGTGCCAAGATATTATTATCTAATAATGATGAACAGAATTTAATAAATGATAACAATCTTTAATCAATAATAATAATTTTTAACAAATAATAATAATAATACTTTAGTAAATAATAAATAATCAATGTTCAATGAATAATTAAATCAATGCATAAATATTCACAAAGAATGTTCAAACTTATTATTTAGTACTTAAACATACTGATATTACATATTTAGGGTAACTGAAAATAGTGGTTTTTATATTCTTTATTTTCAGATATTTTAAAAAGAGTTACGAAGAGAAAAATAATTAGTAGAGTTGTAATATTGTACACTATACTTCGAATTATTGAAATAGAAACAATTTCTGCAGAAATTTCATTTAAAACATTCATTGTAAAACCGAAGTGTACAGCATTTAATGATTTACACGGTATTTGAAATATTCTTCTTTTGTATTTCACCAGAATTCTCTGGAAATTGGCCGAATATAAATGAAGTGTTATTATTCCAACCGAGAATCGAATCTGAAAAGTCTGGTAATAAAATCAATAATCTCGCGTCTTCCGAATAACTATGCCGAGCTCATTTAATTTTCTAGAAACTCGAAAAACGTAGTAACCTGGTAAATTATGGTTTATACGGCGTCCACTCTGTGAACGGAAAGTTTTTAATCCCGTGGAAATTTAAAGGGATTTGGAGGCAACAACCGGCAGGCTAAGGATTGAAAGTTTGCACAAATGAAAATTCTTAAACAATGCTTCGCGCCATTTATTTATTATATAGAACCTTGGTCTGTTAATCGCAGAATATTTTTACGGTGATCATTAAATCGAAACTGAATGAAATCATGCAGCGATAACAATTTTGACAAATGTTACGAATACAATAAAATTAAAAATTATTTACATTCTTGTTTTAATAATTGCTTTTTTTTCTGTATTGAATATCGGAAATTTGCCAGTTTGCGTACGTTAACAAGCAAGCTTGATATGGAAACGGGAATTTTCAATGGAAAATAATAACGCACGGGATAATTAGTAATTTAAAATGTTCGAAAACATTTTTCCATAAACTGTGGCACTTTTTATCAATTTTAATCAAATTTTGTAACGAGCAACACGAACGAGAATTCCGTAGAACATTCGGCAAATGAAATATACCATATATAGTAACAATATGCCGATTGGGGTCGAATTCGAATATTTTGGAAGAATTTTAGACACTACTTTTATAATTTTAAATTAATAAAATAAATTTATAATTTGCGAATTTTACATGATAAATTTTGTATATTATCTTGCGTTCCACAGGGTGTCCCAAAAGCCACTCGCAATCGGGAAATGAAGGAATCCTGAGGTCATTTGCAGCAACTTTTGCCTTTACAAAAATGTTCTCCAAAGTGTCGTTAACGAATTATTAACGAAAACCATTAATCAATGAGAGACGAGCTCGACCGGAGTAAAGGCGGTCTTCGGAATCTCTAATTTCTTAATTGTAAGACATTTTTGAGACACCCTGTATATTTTTTCAGCCGGTGACCGAGTCGATAATGCATCGCATTCGGGCAACTCCCTAATCGCTTGTGGCAATGATCATTGAACAAGAGCCAGAAATAATTTTTTCTAAATAAAACACGATTCAATTTTTAAAATTCGACAAATTTTTATTTAATTTTTGGCATAGTTCTTTACAATTATGTATGAAATACAATATGTGAGGCTACGTCAATGGGCAAGTGTGTAACAATAATCTACAAGCCATCGACGACTTGAAAGATGACTTCTGACATTGTTGTATGTTGTTGTATAAAATTTAGAAATAAACAGTCTGATATTATATTTCATATAAAATAGTAAAGAATTGTATCAAAAATAGCGATACAAATTTGACAAATTTATACGTATTTTATTTATAAAAAGAGCTATTAACAAGTCTAGTTCAAAGACCCTCCAGTTATTATTAGATTTGACGCATTCATGACAAAAATCGATGGACAAAACACGAAACAGTGAACACATTAGAAAAATTGCCGTAATGCTGCTTACTAAAATTATTAAGCGATGAAACACATTATCATAAAACCTTTATCCCTAGTCCATCAGCAATGTAGTTATTACAAACTCCGAAATCAGCGTGGTCCTCTATCAATAACCAGAAAAGTGAACGTGCGTGCAGCAAAGCGCACAATAAAATGAAACGCAGAAATGAACGCGTAAATGCGTTCCAGAGCAGAACGTGAAACGTTCTAAAACAGACGCGAGTTCGGGAAAAAAGCACGGTGGATAAATTTGTAAATCGACGATTCGGTTAGGAAGCGAGCGAGTGAAACAAAACGAGGAGATTTTCAGACGGCGAAAAACTGGGACGAATTCGCGGGTCGAACGAGGTGTACCCAAAGTTCGTTTTCTTTTGTCAAATTACGTTATTTCACGGCTCGGTTCGCCCCGTCAGCCCCTGATACCGGTTACAATATCAAGTACTTACGGTTACAGAGTTAACTCGACTGGCGAGCGCGTAATTACTAACTGGAGTGGAGAATCCGCGTAATTTTCATCCGGCGAAAATTTCGCGGGGATACGTACGCGCCATCCGTATAAGACGTTTTAACGAAGCACAAGATGTCGTCGTTCCTCACGGCTCCCTAAGATTTACAGCGCGACTCTCCGTAGCCCTGTTGACCTTGTCCCCCCGGAGAAGAAGGGGTTTCTTAGCGCGAGGAACAGCGAGCTACGTTCTTGCGACTGTGTCAGTTAAATAATAATAATTTTGGAACGTTGAACGACTATTTCCTCGCTTCGAAATTATTGGACTGGGAGATAGTTATGTGAGAAAGATCCGCCGGTGAAATTTCAGCGTTTTCATTTTAGATTGAAAATGGCTCCATTCGTAATTTGATTTTTAAATGAATACACGAAATTACAGCGTAATTAGAGAGAC
>CM052154.1:5803441-5854777 GCA_028455555.1 Augochlorella aurata
AACCGCATTAAATAAAATAGTGCAATATTTTTGTAGCCTTTGAAAGGCTCCTTGATTTCACTGCGATTGATAAAGAGAAATTTTCTGGAATTAACGCTGATATCAAATTTAAAAAGTAGCTAAACTCGTCCAGGTTCCAGCGAAAAGGTCCAGGAATTTTCTGCCTTTTGTTCTGGGTTCTCAATTTTCTAAATAGCGACCCTAATCAAAATGTGGAGCGATCACGGGAATCGGAAACACCGGCGAAAAGTCGCCGGGCTTTTTGTTCGTCTCCGTTCTGATAACCAAGTACATGCTCTCGTCGCCGTGCACGAAATAGGAATTCCATCAAACCCGTCGGATAATCGAGGATATTCGCATAGTTTTGTACGGGAACTCCGATAGGCGAATAACGTGGTTAAGGAGAGCGGAGCGGAGCACTAGCTGTCCGCAACATGTCTCTGCTTTCAAGCAACAAGATCGTTCGAAACTTTTCGCGCGTAACTTGCTATAATAATCGTCGTTATTCTCGATCGTGCTCTGTCCACAGCGTCCCGCTGTTTACCATCAATTTTTCTCTTGTCACATTATATTATTGTTTATCATCGTCGCCGGCCTCGGGCTTGTTTTATTCTTCTGGCTGACTGCGTGGAATGGTTCGCGCCGTATGCCGGCTTGTTTCTGAATCGATTCGGTCTGAAACTGTTCCTGATACCTGCTCCGATGAGGTAATTCTAGATCTGGATATCTAGTAATGTGCAACAATGTTTTGTTTGCTTGCTGGAATCACGAAGAAAATTATACACCGTGTATGCATTTATTTATTCGTTGCGATCTGGCGGAATAAGTTAGTATTGAACCTCTTTAATTCTTTCGACAGTAAAGAATCGATAAATTTAAAGCTTTATAATGCATTTTTAACATAAATTTATGTTGCAATTTCGTTTTACATCACAACTGCGAGAATTAAAAGTAAATTTCAAGTCGGAGAGAAATAAAATAATGGTTGAATAAAACTACCCCATACTCGAGTGCTTATCATTTTGCAATACACGATATCGCTAAGAAACAAACTCCACAAATGAACAACGCCAAAAAGTGAAATTTCGTGGAGTAAAACGAGAAAACACGGTTCGGGGAGAACAAACGGAAAGTGTTCGAGACATTCAGAGTGTTCGCACGAAATTGTCACGAACGCGGCACTCTATTTTACTGCGAAAGTATTCTCAATATAGAGCATGTTATTAAAACGATGAAGCACCCCTGTGCTCGCGTGTAACACGCGCTTCGCATCGACGCAATTCCCCGAATGAAGAGAGATTTACTTTTTCGAAAGTACGTTCCGAAATGGCGGCGCGAAGGAGCACGTAGCGAATGCTTTTGTTTGTATTAACCCCGGCGAATCGAACATTCGCGAATATTCGTGTAATTGGAGAGAAGAGGCAGCCGTACGGGGCCAGATGTAGGTTAACTGGGAAAAATGAACCAGGGCCAAACCACAATACGTGTTACTCGGCAGCGTCTGACTCTACGGAATCCTGTACCAGCCAATAAATTTTGTCAAACATCGCGACTTGTTATATAATGCTTATAATGAGAGCCGTCGACTCGTGTTGGAGAAAATTAATATTTTCTTGCCATCTAGACGATCCGGGAAAGAACGTGAACGAAATTACGTTCTCTCGGAGAAACAATTGAAATATTTAGAAATTGAGTCTCATTGAGGCTGAACGTTATTTTCCAAGTTTTATTTTCCTTCCGCTTTCCTTCTCGTGAAAATTTATTGGATGGCCCAAGATGCGTTAATCGATTTGTTCGGATTTTTATGCGAATAGAAAGCGAGATTTCTAGTGAAATTGATTTGGCAATAAATTGGTGGCACTTTTTTGGTTCATTAAATTTATGGCGGAGGTTAAAAGTATTTCTAGAACAGATAAGGTATTAATAAGTGTGATAAAACAAACGAAATTATAAAAATGTAAGATAAAAGTATCTATAAAATGGATCGAATATTAATACGCGATATAAAAGAATATATATAAAATAGGTCGAATATTAATACGCAATATAAAAGTATATATAAAACAGATCAAATATTAATACACAACGTGAAAGTATGTATAAAATATTAAAACGTAATTACTGAATGTGTCAAATTTTTGTAACACTAATTTTGTGAACAACATATTATTTTCAATTTCAATTTGCACTTCTCATTACAGTTTATAACAAAATCTAAAATTACTTTTCAACCTAGCCAATCCTATCAATTTGAACAAATATTTAACCTAACATTCTACAATTATTCAGACACTTGTAACAAATTAATGAAAGACTAACTAACCAGAACGCCCAAGATAAATACTTAGAAAGTACTTACGTTCGCTAGGACAGTTAAGTCCATTTCGATTGTCATAAATGGAATCTACGTGTACAATATATACGGCGATAAAGTCCAGCAACCGAGGTTATAATAGTCATCCGAATAACAGAAACATTTTATTAGAAATAACATCCGATATAATCACTCTGCAGGCGTTTACGAGGTCGCTAATGTGCAAGAATGATGGAAAAGTCTGTGCAAGCATTTCCCCTCGAACAGCTCATAATTCTCGCTTCACTCTTTCTTGGTTCTCATTCTCCGTTGGCCGGAAACGTCGTCAAATCCTATTCTCCCTTATCGCGATTTTCTCTTCATGGAACAAGAAAAGACACTGAGCATTCGATCTACTGAATAAAATAGACGCGTAAGAAAGAAGCTGTTCCTTCAAAACTATGGCGAATATGCAGGTGTATTGTTATGGAAAATGATCTACAATCTACAAGACAAAGTCTGTCGAATACAATTCGTTTTTTCTGGTCTCGTACTTTAGGTACTCGATGTCGCAGGTCTCCAAGTGTTAACCTCTGTGCTCGAAGGTATCCGAATAAAAAATCTCGATTTCTTTCCCCTTTTTATAGTGAACAACTAGTCACGCGAGACTTGAATCTCGAACGATATATTAAAAACGGCAATGAGAAAAATTGATTCAAATGAAAGCGTGGTAAATTTGATCAGCGCCATTCGAGTACCGCCGGTTAACTATCTCTCGGTAATTGTGCGTAAAATTGAAAAGCGGCTCGCTGTCTCGTTTATAAAAAGTTCCTATAGAGGAAGGAATAATTTACGCAGTTATCACTGACAGATCAATTAATGAACCGAATCGGAGCACGGTATGTACACAAAATCGCGTAATAATTACACCGGTTCATTTGCCTGCCACTTGCTTTATTGGTTTTCAAAATGATTGAAGCAATCCGAGGATTTTATTACGCCATCGTGCACCGACTGCCAATGAAACTGACAATGAAAGAACGTTCGTAAGAGTTTATTCCCTAATCGAGCAACGTGCCCTTTTAGGTAGTATGTTACTGGGTCTGGAGTGAAAACAAAGAACTTTTAAACATTTTTCTGGTAACTTATGCTCCTAGAAGTCTTGCTCTTTATTTGCAAAATATGTAATAAATCGAGTGCTTTTTTAATACCCTTATTTTAACAAGTTAGACAGTGGCGATATTGTTCCATTCCGTCAGAATCAAATTCTACTCTTTTGTCATCGATATTTAAACATTAAAGTAGATGCAAATTTACAATGTATAGCTTTTTTAAGAAATTATTGCGATCGAAAGAGTTCTAATAATTATAATTGTAAGGGAAATGATACGGCAAGGGGTCGACACCCTTAGAGAACGAAAATTTTCTATATTTCTCATTGTTGAATTTGCCAGAATTTAATCAGGGAAATGGAATCTCTCCCTGTCAAAGCAAGATGTCTGATTTCTGAAAACAGAACTATAAAGATATAAAATATATAAAATGAAAAATATGTAAAATGTAAAGTATAAAATGTGTGAAATATAAAATATATAAAATATACGAAATATATAAAATATAAAATATGTAAAATATATAATATATAAAGTATGTAAAATATATAAAATATATAAAATTTATAAAATATATAAAACATATAAAACATGAAATATAAAGTATACATAATATAAAATCTACAAAAAATATATATAAACATTTTTATAATATCTACAAAACTAAAAGGGACTACGTAGCGAACAGTAATATAACGAAAGCAGATAGACAAACGTTTGCACGTATTGCAAATCCGACATTTCCTATGCAGCAACCAAATACTTGCAGAAATGGTCCATCAAGTATGGAGATTGAACGAGGACAGTTTATCTATGACGGATGCGTGATCTCCGATAGGCTGTTACTCGGCGAACAACCGAATGAAATATACGTGGTAAATACCGTTTCGAGGCGTCTGGATAATCCGGAATATTCGTATAGTTTTGCAGAAGGTGGCAGCGATAGGTGAATAAGGAGTGGTTTAGGCGAGGAGAGCAGAGGAGATCTGTCCGCAACACGTCTCTGCTCTCAAGTGGAGCGAGCTCGCCTCGAGGCATCCAAGTTTACTTACAACTTCACTGCCAACTTCTCAATATTCATCCCAATTATATACCGAACGTTGCGCGCAATTGCGACTGTATACAAGCGGCGCAACGCGCTCCTATCGCCACGGATGTATGTATGTATGTACATATAAGCAGGTACTCAGTTGTCGTTCCGAGAAATGATCTCCACCCGTCTTGCCACCTCGTTACACCCGTAGATACAGTTCCCTGTGTGCGGGGGATAAGTAGCATTCGAGGCAGCTATGATTCGTCGCGCGACATTGTTGTCCTCCGAATTTTTGGTGCGCATATTTTTTCGATCAGACGTGGTGATAGAAAATAGCTTCTGTTAGTTATTAAAGGACTTCCCTTGGAAATACAGTGAATAACGATAATATTCGAGCATCTTTCAAGGGTGTGCTACCCTTCGTCAATAGTTAGTAATTTTTAAGATAAAATTTTGAAAATATGTGCTCTTATATCATTTGTTATATCAAATTAAAATACGTGGAAATTTGTAAATATATCTCTTGCATAAGAAAAATCATCTTGAAATGCTTACCTTTATTATTCTAGTATACAAACATAGTAAATCTATGAAATTTTGTTCAGCCGAGAAACTTTATTTTTCTCGAAAAAATAAAGCCTTAAAGTCGAAATATTTAAGACTATGCACTTCGTTTAAAAGAAAAATGTTTTCCTTTCGTCAAAAATATAATTAAATTAAATAATAAAAAATGCTACGAGCGCATATATTTTCGAGGGTTTATCGTAAAAATTACTATCGTTCGAACAGTTTCGAGATGCGGAAAATAATAACGTTAGCGAAAGACGAGAGCATAACAATTCAATTTGTAAATCCCAGCTGTATCATTGTCTCGGACGTGCACACGGGTCCGCGTCGATGAGACTCTGCTTCCTGAACGGTGTTCGCCGGTTGCGCCGATTAAACTTTTTGCGGTAAGGATTATTGGCTGAAGCGGGCGCAGACCACTTGACACGAAACTTTCATTTGCACGAAAGCAGCGGCTCATTTGAATCTCAAATAAACTCGCGACATATTTATTGTCGCGGCGAGGCGAGACAGAACGGACTTGTTGCTTTCAGGCTAATATCATCTGGTTGGTAAACAAGCAGACTGGTGTAATAAGGTATCGAGTCGGGCCAGAAGTATCGTTTCGTTATTCGGTGCCACCGGCTCTCAGGAGTCGCTAATCCAATGAGTCGGAGACACGAACTCGAAACTGTATTATTGTTATCGCGTTATCAACCGTTTACTGCGAATTAACATGAACGAAATTTTCAGTCTGAAATCAGAAACTATTAAATATTGATTTTCAATTTTACAACAATTGCTCAATGTATTTTAAATCTTATTCTACTACTGGATCAGCATGAAGGTTACTGCGAGTTTAAACAATTCTTTAATATTTATATTATATTTTATATTATATTATATCATATTATGTTATATTATATTATATTATATTATATTATATTATATTATATTATATTAATAGTTTTTACAAGAAACTATCAAAGCGTTGAGATTAAAATGTCTCAAACAATTATGTAACGAATATGCATGAATTAGCCACATCAAATTATTTTTCAAAATTCATTACAGTTAATTTGATAAATGTAAATGTTGCTTTCTGGCGTCGTATATACATTTATAAAAAAATGAGTACATAGAATTTAAAACAGTAGACAGATTAAGAGAATTGAAGGGTGTCATTATATCATTTTCAAGTCGGTGAAATTGTTGAAGAAAGGAAGAAGTTTCTACAAGTACAATTTTTATTTTGCATAAAGTTCTAGTTTGCATAAAGATCTAGCGGTCTAGTTGCCATTACTATTTATTTATCAAAAGAAGCGTTCGACAATAATTGCCTACATTTTTGCAGATAGGGAAACACGCGCCAATATTGGATTAAATAATACGAAGCGGATATTTTCCGAGAACCTTTCCGGTATACATCGTTAAACCGGACGGGAAGGATTCGTTCGACGGAAAATGTTCGTTTTGATGCCGGGAAAACGTTCGCATAATCTGCCAACACATCCACCGGAACAGCGGAGAACGACTCTCATAAAACATCGAGTGCGAAATATAAAACTTTCCATTCGATTATGGCCATTCATAAAGAGGCATCTTCGAGGAAGCGACGTCCATCCCTTCGAAACGCTACGAATTAAACGCACGACGTAAATCTGTATGAAACGAACGAAAATTCAAAGGCCATAGAACAGAACAACCAATTTTTCTCCTAAATTCGAAAACCTCGAGACGATCGCGAATATATTTGAAAAATGTCTATCACGCGTGCCAATGGGGAGATGAATTTATTAGCAGCAATTCGAAAGTTTAATGGAACAATAGAAATCCGAACAGCGCCGAAGCAGAAACTTGAAATTAGCAAAGGTTAACAATTACCTTTATATCAGCGGAATTATTAACTTTCATTAAATATACCCCTTTCCCGCGCTGTCTCGTTTCGTGAAATGATCCAGAGAACAAGAAACTCGAATTTGTCAACTTATAAATTTCCTATCGACTTATAGGCGTTCTAATATTCGACTTTTTTCAACAGAAATCATTAATATTCAAAATTTTTAATCTTCAATTTGGTTCGCTCTTAATTTACGCGATATTATAAGATAAAATTGAAACGGAAGTTTCGATTGTTCGTCAAATTTTCTGCCGTGAAGTATTATTAATTTGAATTAATATACACGTTCGTAGTTCGCAGATTTACACGTACGCGAATTCGTAGGCTCGTATAGTATTAATTCCGAGGCGTGTTGCGCACTAAACGATGAAATCGATTTTGACGCGAACTTAACATAAATCGAAATCGTCTACGCGACGGCAATAAAGCTCGCGGCAGCGGTTTCGAATTGTTGAAACCTTCTGCAGCACAAGTGCGGTATAAAAGATGCTGATACACGAAGAACACGTTGCGGTAATGTCACACATGATAAGAGTTATGCTCCGGCGGACGTTACATCGACAAGATTAATTGCACTCCCGATAAAACCGTACAGAGAGGATAAAGTTGCTCATGAAATCGTTACCTGTTATTGACATACACGGTATCAGGACAACCCCCGGGGATCCGCCGCTACTCAGATAAATACGATTTACTCTTTATTCACTTTTAATTTACCTTCGCTGCTTTTTCCGGCGAGCGATATCCTGTAACGATGTTCGACTACTTTATTAAACGTAGACGACCGGTTCGCTGCATACTTCGTGACAGTTTCGTTGTCAAAGGTTAACAAATTCCCGACGTTTACTATATAGAACGTCTGTCAACTATTTTTTAACAATTAAATCTCACGAGCGTTGCAGCGAGGATTTTGTTATATACATTTGCTTCTTGAAAAAATGAATTTATATTTCAGCGATATTATTTTTAGTTTAGACGAATGCCTTCGAATTGTTTCGCGCGAATCTATACTGTACATTTTCCAAAATTTTGTGAATTTCTGAAGTATATTTTTAATAGTTATTAACCAATATTGTAAATTTTCTTCTTGCTTAATTCACATTATAGCCATGCTATAATGGTTTTAATTCTAAATAATGATTCGCAATATAGAGGAATAGAAAATAATTTAAAAAATTAATTACCATTGTTTATATATTTAAAGTGAACGTGGAGGAAACGATGCAACAAGATAAAGATTCTCGTAGATTGAATTCAATTTGTCCAATGAAACGTATGAAACACTTTTGCGTTTTGTTTTATGGGCACAACTTGTCGTTAGTTTTAAACAATTAATTAATCGGTAATATTGCTTCCTACGTACCCTTGGAAAATTTGTCGCCGGAGAAGGGATTTTATACGTGCTTCAACACGTTTCGCCGAATATGGATTGCAAGTGGATAGCAAAAGTTCTGCTACAAGCGTCGAATGGTGCATTATTAGACGGCAGAGTCTCGAATACTGAACAGAATCGCTGATTTCACATAGCCCCCATTTATAGTTCGTGTAAAAGCCTGAGTAATTGTTATAGATCTAAAAGTTCCCGCGGAATACGATCAGAAGCACCGGCAAAATTATACCGATAATCCCGTTAAATCCTAATGGAGCCTTGCCACGTATCCCGCGTCGAAAGACAACCGGATGGTGGCCATTTTTTTCTTGTTTGCTTTTTCGTGCTCTCATTCTGCTGGGCTTTTATTTCGATCGCAGAACATTTTACGAAAAAGGAGGAATTTAGAAGTTGTAATTTCAATGTAGCCTCATAACTGTACTCGGTACTTGTTAAATGGTACTTCGACAACCTCGTCATTTACAATATTTTCACTTTGCCAAAGAATAACAATTTTGATTTCGCGTGCAAGAAATTTGGGCAAAAAATGTTTAACACTAAATGCCAAATTTAACGCTAAAAATCATTGGTATTTGTTGTGTTATAAAAATCGTAAGATTGAACTTGCTTAGACTATTTTTGCAATTTTTATATTACTATGAGCCCGAATGAAGGAAATCATTTAATTTATTTCATTTGACTGGCGATGATACGAATAGTGCTCGAAATACTAATTTTTATCTAACCTAATTCTGATCCAACTCTGATCTTGAAAGTTAATCATGTAACGTGTATAAAAATCTTTTCATAAATACGTAATTTTTACATTTTTTTTTTAAGTATAAAAAACAATCTTGTCGAATTAACGAACTTAAATAGGGTTAATTAAATTCATTTAATTATATTTTTCGCATTTACGAGTGAAAGCGAATTAAACGGCCAATATAATGCAGAAAGTAAATAATACAGCGCAGCGGAAATTTTCAATACATCTGAAATTCTGTTTATAAGGCTTAGAATCGTTTATCAGCATATTCCGCACAACGTTCGAAATACCATCCTCATAGTCGCATTATCCATTCTGTGCCTAAATACACTCACAATAATCCATAGATGTACGCATGTACGTGCCTCGTACATTTTTTACCATGATAAATAATTTTTCTCAACAATGTTTCAGCGACAAAAATTATTTTGGTCCTTCGAATTGATTTGTAATTTATTTATATAACGATGACGTTTATAGTGGAAATCTATAAATGACTTTTTCAATATGATACTATAGATTATTTACTACTACAATGTAATTGTACGAGCATGATCAATAAATAATATAGATCATTCAAGCCATTGAGCATGAGTATTTTTATTTAACTCTTAACAAACTGTACATTTTGAGATATTATTAATTTATTCGCTTTGCGCTATCTGATCTCGTCATTGATTGGTTACTATTATTAATATTTTTCGTTAATAACTCGTAAACAAAAGAGCCGTAACTTGAACTCAAAGTTATCATTCGAGTGGAAAGGGTTAATAGAGCACTGACTACCTAAGAATAGTGCAAAAATTTACACTACTACTGCAATAGTTATACCTAGACTGGATTTTCTGCATTTATGGAAAAATTGGGTAGTTACAATTTAAAATGGTGTAAATATTGAAAGCAATTTAAAATAGTGTAAATATTGAAATCAATTTAAAACGTTTATATATTATTTTTAATTTATAAAGATGGTTAAAGGAAGAATGAACTAGCCACTTGATTTCTATTCCTTGCAATTGATACAGGCAATTTTTACTTTCCATAAACGTCTGCAGTCTAGTTATAACAAATAATTTTGCGATCACTCGGTCTACTTTTAGATCATTTAATATTAGTACCATTGAACGGATATTAAAATTATAGAAGAATTTCATACTGATTTATACTAATAAGAAAGCTATATGAAATTGCAATTAAGAGGAGATTTAAATCCACGAATATTAAGAGACGCCAATATTTATTAGAATTAAGAGAAACCTTCGTCCACGGTAGAATGGTAACTTCGTGGTCCTTCCCCGAAAGTTCCGTGTCTCCTTAGCAGTTCCGAGGAATCGTTATGTCCAGCTGCGAGCTTATAGCTTCCCTAAACATGGATTTATGACGCATCGATGGTCATTCTAGATTATACTAAATCGGCTCTATCCCGCACGTTTGCTTGCCAAATGTCGGCCACCAGTATTTCCAATGCGCTTTCCTTAAAATTACAAATCCTTGATTGTGCCATAAATCCGTCGCTAACATTGAATCCTATCGCAAAAGGCACTGCAATTTCATTTGTCATAAATTTAACCGTATTGTCATTTGTTTAAAAATATTCGTAGCGATGGAGATGCTGCGCTTGATTATGAGTGAACCACTTGCAGATGTAATTGTTAAGGTTATGTCAAAGTTATGTCAATTATGTCATTATGTTATGTCATTATGTCAATTATGTTAATATCAATTATGTGAAGGTTACGTCAACATAATTGTCAATATCAATTATGTCAAGGTTATGTCAATATAATTGTCAATATCAATTATGTCAAGGTTATGTCAATATAATTGTCAATATCAATTATGTCAAGGTTATGTCAATATAATTGTCAATATTAATTATGTCAAGGTTATGTCAATATAATTGTCAATATCAATTATGTCAACTGTGTCAACATAATTGTCAATATCAATATAATAGATACGCTAGGTTCAAGCAAAAGTGTCAGCCATTTTTCCAATTTCTCTCGATTTATACATGATATTAATATTATAAATTAGATTTCGAAATATTTTCATTCATCCTGTCATTCTACGCGATTAATTAAAAACGTGATCCAAAATTCTTAATATATCGAATAAACTACTTGCAAAAATAGAATTGTTAAGAAATCTACAATACATTGTTTGGGAAAAATTTTGTGATGTCGTCAATTTAATAAAAATGTTATTCTTGTTCTTATCAGATAGATCGTAGTACAAATTTAGAAGAACAATTTTAATTAACAAACAAGTGAGTATTGTACTTTGTTCTCTGCTCCATCAGTGTCTAAAGAGCGCAATAAAATGTTCTACTTACGTTTTTGAATGTAAAATTTAATTTACGTTGCGTTCACCGCGCTCTTCTTCCCAAAAATTCCAAAGGCCTCAAAACAATGCTTCATACAGTAAATCTTTCTGTTCTCCGACTTTGTTCTATCGATTAAACGGTTTCGATTCTACCTAATTTCTGCGGTCGTTGAGTCCACGTTGAATAAAATATGGGAACTATGAAAACCGCCACCGAAATAACCGGAATAACCAGCGTGTCTTCAAGAGTTTCTATTCCAGTTTTGGCATACGTCTTGGAATCGCATGCTGCATTACGAATATGGGAGTCTATTCTAGCTCGCCGAAATAGTCAGCGATACGTACGCAGGTCACCGTTAAATACGCAGCGTTAAAGCGTCGCATAATCGGCTTTCTAATCCGATTAATCTTGCTGCTTGAAGTTTTCAACGACAGTCGGTGTTGTTGGCTCCGAGACGCGACCGCTATTACCGCATTCGTTACAGATTACAAGGTGTCGCTCTCTTATAATACCGATAATAAACACCTGCACGACGCTGTGCTATCAGGCTAGCATCAGGCAAGCAGCTAAGTACAAGTTTAATGCCCAAACTCAAGGCGACTGAACACTAAATCGTTTACCGAAACACTAAATCGTTTACTCGAACACTAAATCTCTCGCTAAGACACTCGTCACGGAAAATTATACTTAAACAATCAACATTCGAGAAAGTAACATGGAGAAAATAAATCGACAAACTATAAAAAAGTAAAACACTTTACACTCTATCATTTTTGTACGAATCCCTGTACGAATAAATTCTTATGCGAATAAAATTCTTATTCTAATCAAATATTATTCGAATGAATTTTTCTAAAAAATTTGAATTTCTATTCGACGATGTCGAATAAAATGTTACTCGTCTGCCACGATCTTTTATCCGTCTTTCGACGAAAATTTCGCTCTGGTTCGGGACGTAACGCTAAGATGGTACTCGGATCGCGAAGCACTGCTGGTAAAGCAGAACGAAAACAAATGAAAAACAATATCCTCCAGGGTGCCCGGACCCAGCCCGTGCACCGGCGGTTTAAAATATCGTGGAATCGCGGTGTCGATAGATTCTCGATAGACCAGCTCGATTTGATAGCGCCAAGAAGGGACGACGACGCATCACGTTGGCCCCGGGAGTAGCCGTCAAACTTTTTACTGGCGTTTATAAAAGTATGCACGGCGGCCGTGGCGGCAGCTATGAAAAAAAGTAACCGAGAAGAAAGTGGCGCCGTTTATTACACCGGAGCATTCTACTAATCCTCGAGAAGGAAAAAAGGGTCGGCGGTGGCGCGGCGTCGCGCCGCCCCGCGTCGGCGGCGGCAGCGCGCACGCGGACGATACCCTTTGAGAGTGTTCCCCGTCTTCCGCGTCGAGAGGTGTGCTGTAAAACCGCATTGATAATATAAAGATCGTTTGAAAAGCTGAGCACGTCTTCTGATGTAATGTATGCAGGGGAACTGAGTAAAACAAAACAGTTCCACTGAAATTGAATACAAATTTTCCGTAACACGTTCCACCCCGGCCTCTGCCCGGCTCCTCCACCTATCCCTCCCTTCGCCAACCCCGCGCAATCCGTCCTCTTTTCTCCGGCCACTTTTTCCCGTCGTCCTCATCTTCCCACCCGCGAAACGAAAGCGGTTTCGCCGCGCCAGAAATACGCCGTGACTTGCCCGCTTCCTCTTCCCTTCTCCTCCCCGCCGTTCCTCGGGATATACGAAAAATTATGCCGGTGGTAATGACTATAAAAGTGAGCAGGATACCGGGGATCGTATTTTAAAGTGTCCGTTAGAGACCGGGGAATTGAAATCTCGATAATTTCGGGGCTCGCAGACACCGTCCGTTACGGTTTCGTGAAATTATTTTACGATGAACCACTCGATTATCGAGATAGCACCTATCTCCCTCTAAGGCCGGTCCCGAAACGGAGTCATTCAGTATTGCGAAGATCATAATTTCAGGGCCCTTCTAGCGGTATCCTCACCGTTGAATTTAACCCTGACCTAACCTCCCATTTGCAGACAAGCATTAAAAAAGTGGTCGACTGAGATGCTGCGACTGTCATTTCATTACACGCTTGTTAATCCATTGGTAATTGTAATAATAATATTAATTGCGACAATATTAATAACTAATTTTGATAATATATTAATAACTAATTTTACCGTTTGAATGTTATTAACAGGTTTTGTCATTGATAGTTGCAATGCTTGTCTGCAGTTTGCTTTGAAATTAAACCGTTTAATTAAATTTAATTATTAAATTGAACCACTTGTGTTGTAATATCAACAAAGAATTATATAAATAAATATTCAAGTACGTATACATACATACAGGTATATACATACACGCATGGCATATACATACACGCATGGCAATTGAATAATAGATAAATGACGAACGTATCGCTGATAGACGAGCGTGCGAAAACGTTTTAAACAATGACACGCAAACAAATTCGTAATCCCCAATAGCCCTCGTAGTCTCGGGGAACTTTGTTTCGAAAGCTGCCGGTAATAAACCGACTAGAAACTTGGAAGTTTTCACCATAATTTAATGACGCGTCCCCGTTATGGATGACAGCGCGCTGTCAGGGCTGAGCACGGCGATATTTTGTAAAAATAAATAGCGATGACGATGTTAGTTTCTCTTAAGTTATCATTTCCGAAGGTGGCTAGGGACGAACGCGCACGCCGCCAACTTTATTCTATCTTCGAAATTAGTTCAGCCGTCTTGGCACGTCTTTGTCGGGCTGCCGGTGATAAAGTTTAGTATGCTAATTCGCAGAACAGCTGCGCAGCTTCTCCAACCCGAGCAAAATACCAAAATTATTGAATTTAAATTGCTGTAATTAAAATGTCTTACGCTCGCTGACAAATTCCCGGATTCTTGGTATTAAATGCCAACCGCTTGCTGCCTGACGCCTGTCGCCTCTCGCCGCGCGGCACATCCGCGCCGGCTAGTCGAGCCAGTTACTGTGGTCTAGACCAATTTCTGCGAAATTTTTTCGAACGAGACGTATCACCTTTTTGTTCTCTTATTTTCTTAATTTTTGCATTAAAAGTGTAACTTGCTTTATTCGATAAATATGAAGCGAATCTTGTCCGAAAATGAACCTGAGGCACAGTAACTGGTCAGCCACAGTAACCGGCACAATAAGGAAGAACAGGAGGAACTTTTTATTACGTTTTTTCTTATTTACTGTTATTGTTTTTTATTTTATTTATTTTTAGCCCTTATCTATTTAGTGAAAGCGACAACTAGTTTGTCCTGGTGACCCATAGTGCATAAACACGAACAATAGATTCTACCTAGCTCGATCGGAAGTTATTTATAACTCGACTTGATAGTTGACGTCTTTTCCGACATGTTCGTCAACGTTTTTCATCGTCAACCGAGCCAGAAGAAAAATGTTGATTCAAATGGCGTGTCTCTGAGAATAGGCATTCTCACAGAGAGTTATATCTAGAATTGCGAACAACACCTTTACATTTTCCACGCGGAAATTGTAATCGTTTCTTAGCTTGTTATGGTTCGCTTTTCCAGCGACGATGAAAGCTGCAATTTCCAACTTCGGTGATGCTGCGAATGTGCTCTGTGGCAGAAGTAAGCTGTTTGTTTTAATCTTTTCAGGACTCGCCCGGTACAATACGCTTCTAGTTAAATGGAACAAAGTCTGTCTTCAACTGTCTTCGAGTTTAGTTCTTCGATGCACGTCAGTAGTTCGTTGACGATAGTCAGCTGTGACTGTTTTGCATTCGTTTCGCTAAGTGGTGGAATAAATTTTCGACTGTTTTAAAGTCATGCCATCGAACGATTTAATTATTAACGAATGTTATTGTAGATTCGTTTTATGTTGCTACACTGACTGACAATGGCAACTAATAACAAATTTAGTTTGACTATAAGCAATTAAAGCGATGATGAAACTTGACTTTGTCAATCTTTAGTTTGTTTTCAGGACTTCCAACTTTGATTATGTACAAACACGCTATAAGTTTCTTCGACCATGATCTAATAAACATGGATACTAATTGGAGAAGCTTGAAAACGAAAATTATAACGTCATACGTGTAAAGTCATATGAATGAATAACAAAAATCTTTCAGATGGTCATGACGGGCCACTCTGTATATGAAATTGTTACAAAGTATATTGAAGAGTAGTTCTAATATTGCGTAAATACGCGTATATTATTATTAAAAATCTCCTGACAGTGTGAATCCTTCATCGCAAGTTTCACTTTTTGTTGTATTGCGAACGGTTTTTGATATATGAAATTTAAGATCCGAAATATTATCTGAAAAATTGACCGAAAAATTATCAGAAAAGTGATCAGAAAAATGATGACAAAAACTATAAAAAAGTAATCAGAAGAATTACCAGAAAATGATTAGAAAAACGATGAAAAACATAATCCGAAAATGCTCAGAAAGACAATCATAAAAATGTTCAGTTACCCGAACAGTTTAGTCCGGCGATTAGTTCGAACACGGAAGGTCCAACCAGTAATTCGTGCCTCACGAACGAATCGGTTCCACAAGTCGAAGTGCCATCTTCGTCCGACTGGTAGCGATCAATAATCAACGAAAAGTTCCCGAGCGTTCATCGAATGGAAACGGATATCGTCGGACGCATTTATAACGAAGTAACGTTAAGTAGCGGTAATTCCATGACAATGGAAACGGACCGTGTCATTTCGAAATCGAATCCATCATGGCATTGAATCGGGCAGCAATATCTCATCGTTCCGATCATTAAAATCTTGTCGTTTCTTATCGCGACGTGGCCTGCGGACGCGCGCAAAGCCCGGTTCTCCCATGAACTGTAATCGACGTTATTGTTTCCCTTCCGACCAGGAAAATGATAATGTCCGTTGATCTCGCGTTAATGGCCTATAATGACCGTCTCAATTAGAGGCTGACCAATTAAGATCAGACGACGTTTAAATTCACTTAAGCGCAGCGCTGCTGGGGTTCTGCGACGCCGCGCCACCATCGAGGCGTACGGTCCATAAGTTAACGCTCCATCTGTTCGGCGGGAGCTTTTCAGCTTTCATAGAGGAATGAATAGGGCAAGCCTGGCAGTCGGCCAGACAGCAAGTAACTTATTATATCTGGCATTAAATTATTATAGAGCTCGGCCGACAATGGGTATGGTGGAGTGCATAGGAAACGATTAAACTGAATGACAGATCTAGACTGCTCCATTCGTAATCCGCCGTTTGCCCGCGTTATATGCGCGCTAACCGCCCCCGCGTCCTCGTGTGTGCACGTGCGGATGAACGCTGCCCCGGAATTATTGGTACCTCTGGCCCGTCGCGTCCTCGCACCGGCAGACGCACGCCGAATGCGCCGAAAAACATTACACAGTCCAGAATCATCTGTGTCTAACGTATTTCTTTATTTCATACAGATCGTATCTGTTCTTTTTAGTCTCCTCCGATGCTATGTTATTTACACAATTGTTATTTTTACATATACCAATTCGATGGTATATCGTAATCCACTGAGGTCTTTAAAATTTTCTAAACACGCACGTTCTAGCTGATAAACAGTAGCATACAAAAATTAGATAACAATAGTAGACAATACTCTGCGTGCATTGTTTTTTAAAAATAATTATTATATTTACAGAATTATGTATTTAAAACAAATTTTTAAAATTATATTTTAACAGTTTTATTATCGGTGACTATACTGATATGTTAAACAATATATAAACATTAGGGTGGAGACAGAATACGCGTTTCACTTAACGTAATAATATATTATAATTTATATATTGTTACAATATATTATATTTTAAATACTATGGCAATACATTATTTAATCCAATGAGGACCTTGATGGTGCTTCATCCATTTTTGCATCGTCAACGTCAACGTCATCGTCGTCTTTTTTGTGTTGCTCTTCCAAAGTCCTCTTTTCTTAGACTTGACATTAATATTATAATATTCGTCAAATAATATTGGACAGACATCAATAAATAATATTAGAAATATTAGCAAGTTCGTCTAGTTAACTACTGGTAAAAGTTACCTTCACTGCAAACATAGTTTATAAAATGACTTTTCACCGCATCCGGCGTGCGATTGCCCAATAGTGCGTCGGCCCGCCTCGCCACCCACAGATAGTTTTTCGTTTCTGTTGAAATTTTCAACAGCCCCCGGGCCCTCCAACTTTTTCTTTCCTCCTCGATTCCAGAAATTCGATATTTTTGGGGCCGTCTGTTGTTTCCTCACCGATGCTCGATGCTTTGTAATCGACGGAACGAACCGATTGTTCGTGACACGTTTACCGTCAACAACGTTCCGCGTTCATCCCCCTTTTTTCTACGTATCGATGCAGATCGAGTTTGCTGGTTAGATGCTTGACAAAGTCAGCTTCAATTGGAAACGCGTGGAATGGCCGGCGACTTTGTGCGCGGCTTTCGTGGAACGTTCTTGTAAACGTGCTTGATAGGTTATTCGACAGTGATTTGACGAAACAGACACTATTACTATAATACTAGATTTTGCGGATCTTCATACAAATCCCCATTTTTATACGTCATTTATACAAAATTCTAGGAAAGCTTTTTTCGTCAATTAAAAACTGCAGTTGAACCTTGTTAATTTATCATGTAAGAGTATATTTTCATCCAATTTATACTTCTTACAATTAATTTAGGTAATTTTTATTTTCCATAGAGATCTGTAGTTATGACAAATAAATTATACACTCTGGAAGCTTAACTTTATGAATTATAAAACAGTCACTTTACTATATATCAGTAAATGTATATATATATTATATAATAAACTATACATCAGTCACTCAGTCGTTCACCCAATGTTTCTGTCTCGTTCACTAATTTCTTTTATTCTTGCTCAAGTAACCTCTTATACTTGAATACTATTAAGAGCTGACGAGAAGGCGCCCGTAAACAATGGGGGTACGTTCGCCCCGGGCGCCTTCTTGTCAGCTTTGCTCTATACTTGAAGTACGAGTACATAATTCTTGTACAAGGAGAACTTATCTCATTCTAATAGTTCGCTTTATCTTCTTCTGGTGAATTATTCTTCTATTAGCTACATCACGTCGTGTTCTATTGTTACTACCCTATTCAGTGGAATGAGTAAATTATTGCATCCATCGAGGACTTTTACGATTCGATTTGCGTTGAACAATATTATAATTTCATATTATTGTTCTTCTTACAATTTCATATTGATTTCATATCATTTATATTACATTATTATTAATTTCATACAATTATAATTGCATATTATATTTTCCAGTAGTCCGTATATGTTATTAGCTCGAATTATGGATTTAAACCTTATAATATTATGGTGTACGTATTGTTTCTCGCTGATTTCTTTGGAGTATATGCATCATGAGAAATAAAATAACAAAATATATAGAATTCAATAGTCATTATCAGACTGTGAATTTTATGCATTTGTTACTAAAATGAGTGTACCAAATGCATAATAGGTAAACATTTCAAGAATTACGTTGTTATAATATTTTTAACTCATTGAAGTTATTACGAATAGAAATCAGCGTTTACGTAGAAAATATATTGTGCAACTAATGGAGACAATTTTTATTTTACACAAAAATCCATTTTCTAAATGCGTAAACGAAGATGGAAAATTTCCTTTAAATCTGAGTAATGATCGTGGATAATAGTGAATCGTTTGCGAACATTACGTTTACGTTCACGCCTTTATTGAAAATAATTTAGTTCTCGAAAGTTGGAACTAGTAGCGAAATAAATAACAATGCAAAATATCGTTGGTCGTAGATGAAGTAGAGTTTAGTAACGCTATTTTCTAGTCGATATTTACTGTAGTATCGATTACAACACCGCAGCGTAAACATATACGCTTGACTACGGTGAAAAGTGACCTGTTTGCAAACCGTTCCGTATTTTCTTGCTGCATAACGGGAGAATGAGCGAAACTATGCGTCAACTTATTTTTAACGAAGCGATTAGCTCGAATAACAATTTACGGGAAACTGAAACCTCGGAGATGTATTAACCCTTTGCACACGAGACTATTGTAACTCCAAAATGAAGACATCTGTTTCAACCTACAGTATTTCCGCTTGGTATAATTGCTTCAATTGACACATACGAAATCGTATATGCTTATAAAAGAGTTGTATTACTTAACAGTTTATCAAATACAGGTAGAAAATGTTCTTTTGAAAATACTGCAGCAATTTTCAGCGTCGCCTCGGAGTCGCCACTCGAGTGCAAAGGATTAATCTCTGCCACAGACATTTTAACTGTCGAAATTGTAAGCTGGAAAATAGCAATATAACATTACAGAGACAATTATCCACTGTTCAGAATTCGGTCAGTGAATGTCCTTTGACGAAATGTACCTCTGGCCCTCCACTTTACACGGATCTCGGCTGGAAGCAGCGAGCAAAGGTACAGACAACTGAAAATTTCAATCCCGTTTTTCGACAAAATATCGACGCGTTCAAAGAATATTGAAAACAGATCCACCTCTCAAAGGAAGCAATTTTATAATTCAAATGTCAAGACGAAGACGTAAAAATAGTTCGAGCTAAGGTAATGGAACATTCCGTGAACGCCTCGATTAATATGTATAATCCTGATTCGTTTCGATTACGCAAGATAGTTTATGGAGGACTTTGGACGCGAGCGAATGAACATTTCCTCGAGTTACAGTAATATTATATTTTAATGTAACATAATGATGGCGTAATTCATTTAAGCGCACCTTTATAATGGCAACGAACGCCGCGCCGCGCCGGCCAGTCGTTTTGCTGCATGGTAATGTACGACCACATACAGCTGGTATAACAAAACGTACGATAATGGAGCACGGTTGAGATGTTCTCTCACACCAGCCACGCCATCCAGACATAGCTTCTACTCGGTTAAATTTGGAAATTAGAAAAAGATTTCACAAAAAAGTCATAGCGCCGCGAGAGCCGAACGAAGCGATGCAAATAGATTCCTTGACATAACCAGACAGTCTGTGAACGTTTCTAAATTTAACAATGCCATGGATTCGTTTCGTTCAGACAGCTATAAGGCGACGGTATTGTGCTCGAAAAAATCTGAAATAATGGATACATCTGCAGTGACCAATTTTACTCACTGCTAACGTTATAATCGTTTTCTAAAATCTATTTAGTTATTTTTGCGACATCTACTGCGATTTTTGCACATTATTAATTAATAGTTTTGTGATTTTATTTTAACACTTTACTGATGAATAGGTTATACTATAATAGATTATACTATGAATAGATTGTCATGGCAATCGGTAATTTGTTATCTATTAAAGAGAAAATTGTTAGAATATTATTATATAATTTTAAAAATATTAGATACCTTTATTATACTATAATAAGAGAAATGTTTAAGGCCGAATGACACGTCGGTGTTAATTGAAATAAACGAGAAACGATTCATTAAACCTGTACAGAAGATTATAATTTGTGACGAGACTTCTGTATACATGAGAAAGTAGAAAACATTTTACGAAATTTATAGACAGAGAGAACATTGAAATTATGTAGAGTGTATCTGTACGGAAACTCGCTTATGCGATAGGTGGCTGTCAGAAAACTATTTCATTTTACTTCTCTGCTTTGACATCGCATCGTTTCACACAGCTCGTCTGAATAGACGCCACCTTATTCTACTGCTCTGAGTCAATATAACTGCCATTCTACGTCTCTGCTTTACTTTAATTTTTTACCGTGCGTATATCTCGCTATGAAATCGTTACACGCGCCTAATCTGCTTGCAAATGCCTATGCTACATTTAACAATAGAACTACAATTCCTGATATTCTATTATATTTTTATATTTTCATATTATTATATTTTTATATTTTGATATTATTATATTTTTATTCAGGCGTATATTATTATATTTTTATTCAGGCATATATCATTACAGATATTGTAGAAAGTTTAAATAAATAAAATTTTGGCTACAATATTCATAAATCCTGTTTAGAGTTTGGTAATTCTAGTGTAAACCCTTTGCACTCGAGTGGTGACTCTGAGGCAACAATGAAATTGTTATATCATGTTCCGAGATCATTTTTATTATATTGTATTACTATATTATTATGAAATTGTTGAAAGTGTAACTGTTATATGAATCAGGAGACTCAATTCTATACTGTAAGTTAGAAAAATTATTTTGGATTTCTAGTTAAAATGGCTTCGAGTGCAAAAGGTTAATTATAAAATCAGAAGTGTCCTGATTTTATTTTTAACACTTCGCGAGAATTATTTTGGATACCTAGTCTTAATAATTGTATTATTTTCGGACAACAATTATAAATGGACAGTTACTTATATATATTTTTACTATGTACAATGCTTTATTTTACTGTATACAATGTTACGTTATTGAAAGAACGTATTAACAATCAGTCGTTAATAAATACCGTCCCGAAAATATTTGTAATAAAAAACTAACGAATTGTACGAAGCGTATGTGAAACAATTAAGTCGGTGGAGTGTTACGACATTGTTCAAACTACATCGTGCTGTATGAAAATGTAGTTCACAGATTTTACACTGCGTATCGCCGAATATTTTCAAAGTATTCGTATCAAAAATTTCAGAATGAAAGCGAAGGCATGAAATATCAACGAAATTCTGTAAAATGCGAAAATTTGTTTATGGCACAGCTAAAATAAAATATCTGCGCGTTGCGGAATTTCAATTTAAGTGACGCGAAGAACACACGATCACAACTCCGACGCAACGTGTACAAAGTGCTGCATTAATAGACGGGGGAGGTTAATGTTCATTACAAACCTATAAAATTACACTTGAGCTTCACTTGACGCGACAACGCAATTTAACTGTGCCACACGTATATTTGAATTTGTGGTCGGTTAACACCGCGATTAATGCATATAGTATAATCGCACTTACAGATAATGATCATTAGATATTACAGTGAATATTAATGAACATGCTTCAGGCATCATAAATTTATCTGGTATTGCTATAAATCGGACTACCTATCGGCTCCGGCTTGAGAATACATTTAGTGACAAGTGATCGCGTCGGCCACGTGCTCATACGAAGCCGCCACAAGCGCAAAACCGCAATCGATGAGATTATGACAGAGCATATTAAAACAATGCTCAATACCACATAAGAACCTTTTGATTTGAATTTTTATTTCATCACGAATATCGAGCGACTCGCGCAGAAGACATATTAACAGAAGCTGCTGAAAATAATTCATCCCCTGAAAAGTGTAGCATTACTGTAAATATTGCTTATTCATATAAAGTAGAAGAAGACTATATTCATGAATAAAAAATGTTAAAAATTGTAGACCTTAATCGTCTCTGATATTGTTGAATTATTTCAACGAGTACTGTCCCTGATATCCCTTTTTATTTCATTTCTAGGGAAGAGAGCAAGCGAGAGAATTTCATTGCAGAAAAATAACAGCGATATTTTCACGTAATTCGCGTTATTCGTTTATTTAAATTGTAATAATCAAAGTTCTGTCTTTTTCGTTACATTATAAGCTTCTGTCCTCGATCAAATTGATCCAGTCTCAGGCTATGCGTCATCAAACAATGTTATTTTATATATCAGCGTGTGGAAAAGTTGTACGTTTCTAATTTATTCGATGACATAAATAGCATTTGTAAAAACAGATAGTTCATTATTATTCTACAACTCGAGATATTTCGATCGTTTGACAAAAATTTTGCTACGGAGAGAAACAAAATTATCTGATGGCATCGGCACTTTCGATTTAATTCGTATCTACGTTAAAGTAAATGTGCAATCTTAATTTGCAGCCAAACCGGCTGAAACCGTAGCTGCATTGCACTGATTAAATTTCTCAAATGAATTTGCTGGAAAAGATAGAACATGAAGCGTAAATACACATTTGACAACGACGCCACTTCCATTTAACGAACGTTAATCAAACGTAGAAACCAAAAGATATATTTTACAGATATATAAGATATACATATATATAGTAGTAAAAAATAGTATAAAAAGTAGTATATAAAGCTATATAAAAGTAGCATATAATAGTATAAAAAGATATACTACCTTTTACGACCTTTTACATTATATTGTAATCAGATAGTTATATTATATTATTTAATATTATTATATTATATTATTTAATATTATTATATTGTATTATTATAACTATTAGTTTAAATCTCGTTCTATATACAAATGTAATACTTCTGATCGTGCTTCACATACGACATGACGATATCAACTACACGCCATACCATAACGAGTCCGACTCGTGACGGAGATTTATAGCGATAACCCGTTCATTTTAACAGCCACGTCGTTCTTTTTAATCTGAATAAAATTCCGATTTCTCGTCATCAATAATTTATAGATTCAAACGAATGTAGACACACTATACATATCAATTGTGTTTTTTAAAATTATTACAATCGAGGAACTTCCAATCGTTGCAACTATAAAAAAAATAGTACGGCAAGGAGTTAAATGACAATGTCTGATTAAACTTTCATTTTTCTTTAAAACAATATCTACTGAAGTAACATTAATCTAGTAGGAAACGACGGTACCGAAGTTCACCAAACACAATGAATGGTGGTGCCATCCGATGGCGATCGCGAATAATCTCTTCGAAGTGTGCACATGATCGGACACGCTGCGATCACTATCATAGACGAGCTATCGGACGATTTCAAATACCGATATTATACTTCGTCTGCGATGAAGTTTCGTATAGTGATGAGTATACTCCTATACTTCGTCTGTGCTTAAAATTTTCTGCGGTACCAACGAATGATCACTACTTGACGACTGACGATTGAAAAGACCATGTTACAAACAAGGTATAGGATTAAATATAATACCCAATGTGCTATCACAGAGGAGGTATCAGGGTAGACTAAACACTGTATGGGATTTCTTGTGAAATGTTCTGAAATACCGACGTCGCTAGAAGACAGAGGCACAGATTTAGGATCTGTACAGACATTGCATCTTATGGGCTTTTCTGTCTCAATTTTGTGGTATTTTGTATGCTATAGAGCCCCCTTACTATTTCGTATTGCAATCAGCGTTACCAATAGTTCGCGAATAATAGACACGTTAGCAAAGAGCGAACATATTCTGCATATTTCATTTCTACTGCGAGTGCTGAATATTATTTTCGAGGCAATGAATGAATACGGTGCGAACATTTAAATTATGGAAATAGTATTTATGATCTATTTACAATTTATTCGTTATGATAACTTATTTATGATTTATATATGATTTATTTATGAATTATTCGTTATGATTTATTTACGATTTATAACTAGAAAAATGAAGAACTACAGAATGATTTATAACTACAGAAATGAAGAACTCCATAATGATTTAGAACTACAGATGTATTATGTATTTATTTGTATGGACAGTTGAGCAATTAGTTTTACTAATTACGTAATTATTGATGGTACATTTTACACATTTTCTCTTGCAGATGGGTATTTAAAACGTTAATTTTATAAGCTTTACAGTGCTAGTATTGCACAAAAGAGCATCGCACGCAACGTCTGTACAATGTCTGCAATATTGAGTTGTTACAAAAATAATTTAGAAAGTTTTCTTGGAAGTTATCTATTTGGAAAACCGGAATTACATTTGCAACAACCCAAGAAATATTATCTGGTAAAATTCGATACCTTCCAGCTCGTCGAATCGTCGAGGCGAAGTATGTACCTGAGAGAAGTTCGGAAGAAGACTGCGACGCGACCTGCGGTCTCCTTGGCCCCACTCCTTGCAAAGGACGACTCGTAACCAACTCTGCTTTTCGAGTTACTGTATTAGGTTTCTCCGAAATCCTCGTGACGTATTATAGCTGTGCCAAGTTACTTAGGGTAACGGGGCAAAAACAAATGCTACGAAAACAATCGTTCTTTGAGACAGGTCGAAACTCGCTGCTGGTTTACTGACTCATGGAATAGAGGTCACCCATCGTAGCTTTTCTTTTTTCATATTGAAAGCCGATTTTAATCAGTAATAATATCAATATTGCTGTTTGTATTGTGAACAGAAGAAGATTTGATAGCGTAAATGGATTCCTATATAGTTGGATTTAGATTTCAAAATTTGAAATATATTTACATCTATAAATAAGATATTATCTATAGCTCGTCTGTGGTTATATAAACTGCGTTATCATCCATACTTTATTGACTGAGGTCAGGAAAATAAAATCAGAGTTACCTGAGCTCGGTAAAGTAGTATAGGAGCGAATGGCCGGACAAGTAGAATAGGAATTGTTTGTAGCCAGACAAAACGAATTCTTTGTGGTTAGACAAGGAGAATTGTCTGTGGTCAGACAAATACAGTAGAAATTGTTTGTGGCCAATCAGAATAGATTTAGGATAGAAATTGTTTGTAATCAGACAAGTGGAGTAGGAGTTGTATGTGGCCACACAAGGAGAAGAGGAATTGTGTACGGTCGCACAAAGGGAATAGAAATTGTGTACGTTCAGAGAGCTAGTATACAGGGTGTTTGGAAAATCGCGGTACAACCGACAAGTGGATGATTCTGTTTTCTCAGTTAATGAAATCTTAAATAAAAAAATGCTACTCTTTTTCGACTGATTTTTGCATATAGGATTGTCTCTTTGCTGGTTGTAGCACGATTTTATGAACACCGTATATAAAGCGTCTTTAAAGGTCGGGAAAAAGTAGAATAGACAATGTCTATAGCCAGGCAAGTATTATAAAAATTGTTTGAGAATAGGAATTGTCCATGATCAATTGTCTATGTCCAGAAGAACACAAGTAGAGTAATTTACAATCCATCAAATAAAGTAGAAACGATTAATAATCGTACAAGTACAATAACAAATATTTATGATCAAACAAGTAGCATAAGGATAAGTCATAATCAGAATATCAAAACATTATTGTGATCTACGAACGATAAAGTAGTTAGAGGCGTCGAATGGCCAGGATTAGGTTAGACGGAAAGAATACGAGCAGTCTGTGATCGAATTGGGGACCTTTGTTCTCTTATATTTGTTCAATTGCATAAATAAAATAGTAGTCATTGAAATCAGCGCCGTTCATTTCGGAGAAACTTTATTGTACAAATTGTAAAGTTGGGACAAGCTTATCACCATCGAATACATAAACAATAAACTTCAATTGTACGCTAATGAACATGGATTATTTTTATAAACAATGCCAACGTTTCGACAAACGTTCGATTTCTCTCTAGTCCGAGGCCGAACATTATTATATTCATTACATTAATCCGTTTCCTTCGAACCCCGTCGAGCAAAAGTCAACTCGCGTTCGAAGACTACCGCGAACACCTGGCATCGTAACATTATCATTATAATTTTGAGCGTTACAAATATATATAATATACGTATAATACAAAACAAACTTTCTCGTCGCATAGTCCACGGTAAATTCCATTCGCAGTAATCGCAATTATTTACAGGTGATCTCCGCAGAATCCAATCGGACACCTCGGTTCCGTGGCTTCGATATTATCAGTCATAAAAACGATCGATAGTTCTATGAAAAATGAATCTTCCCCCATACGGTATACGTACGAAACAGTAAAAAACAATATCTTCAAACAACGTTTCCTCGTTTCGAAATCGTTTAAATGGAATCCAAGTGTTTTCGGAATTTATGCTTAAAAATGCAGCCTCAAAAATGGCACTCGACGCGGTCGCCATTCTACATATATATATATTGTCACAAAAGATGCTTCCGTTCGCGCACGACGCATGGCTGGCAGAGTAAAAAATTCGTAACAATATTCAACAGGAGAGTAAAAGTATGATCAACACGATCCCTTCTCAGTTCGAAATTTAGTAACGAAGATACCCAGCCTCCTCTGTATGTACACAGCGTTTAATCAGAGTTCCCATGAAACGTCCGAGCTTACTGTTAGATTGACTGACGATTGATCGACGAACATCGTAACTTTCATTTGTCTTTGGCCGGCGAGCCGGCCGAGAAACGTTTGAGCGGCGAACCCTCAGTGGAAAATTGACTACAGTAAAAAACCTTATCGACTAGTTATCTCCTGTTAAAAATTCTCATTCGTAACATCGGTAGTTTTCTCATGCTCTCTGTACACTGAATACGATAAAACTTCGTTCAACCAGTTTTCGACTATGAACACGTTCATGATACAGTAGTTATACAATAGATCGTTAAACCCTAGACTTCGAAACCATTGGCAATTCCTTCTTCTTTCTTAATTGGACGCTTCCCTTTCGTAATTGGATGATTCGTTGCCGCGCCAGCTTATCCTGAGAGCAATGATTAATACAGTGCCAGCTACAAACGGGACAAGTCGACGCTCGACAACGGTGCAGTCTTCGAGATAAGTTCATTTTAATCTGAATCCTATGGACACCATACTCGCGAGCATCTTGTATATTTGAAAAACGATGCCCGCGATCATCCTGATCCCCGTAGAATTGGGATTAAAATGTTGAACAGACAATTATCTACACTAAATACAACAGCGTTTACGCGATTACAGATTCATCGATTCGCAGTCTCGATTTTTTGTTTCAGGTCTGGCAGTCTTTCGTTGCTCTAGCAACGAATGTTTACAAACGACTGTGAAAATTATTGTTGCGTTGACAATTAACGCGTATCTTCGCAGTGGAATGATCGTTGCAACAGCCTTTGGAAATCTGTGTTATAGTTATCACGTTGCCCGTAAAGTAGACTGTGGATTTTATGCAGTTATAATAAAATCGAGCGGAAACTAGAAATGTTTAAATTATGCCTGTTTGTTACAGAGTTGGGCAAAATTTTCTTCGGCACTGTCGAATCAGTCAAATAAATTCGAATAAGAATTTATTCGTACAGGAATTTGTAGGGAAAATAATTGATTCGAATAAAAATGATATAATATACAGTGTTATTTTATAGTTTATCGATTTATTTCTTCCACGCTACTTTTTCGAATAAATAATTAATCGAATAAAGAGTCATTCGAATAAAGAATCATTCGAATAAAAAATCATTCGAATAAAGAATTATTCTATTAAAGAACCTTTCGAATAACTATATGGAATACCTTACGACGAGTAAAAATGTATTATTCGAATGAAATATTCAACCAAAAGGAATTCATTCGCATAATTACCTTAAACAAATATTGATTCGAAACACTCCGAATAATGGCCAACTCCGGTCCGTTCCAACGAAGGCAAATTTTATTCCGCATATAAATTCACAGTTTCATAATACAAATGTTCCAGATCAGCTGTAACGATCCGCGTCTCAAATAAACGCAGCTCCGAGTGCAAAGTTGTGACTCCTTTAATTTGACAACGATCGAATAACTCAATCGAGTACCTTCTACGAACACTTTTCATTTCTCGTCCGCGCATTGATCCTCGTCCGCCGAGAGGACGGATCACTTTGACGAATCGATCTACGATCGAGGCTGGCAGTAGCGAGACGCGTTCTCCGACCTTCGTCACCCGAGAAACGTCTCGTCGCTGAAAATATTCGTCGAAAAATCGAGCGAAGGTTGCTACACCCGTCGAACGATATCGCTGCACTTCGCACTACTGTTCTCACGTGGTAATTGCAGCGTCTCTGTCACTCGCGGATCCGATTCCTCGAGGAACGGAGCTGTCTGCCGCGGAACAGTTTTCTCGGGGACAGCGATAGGATGGTTATTAAAACTGAGATTCGATAATCCGACGATCGATCCCCGCCGGCTCCGCTTCAAAAGCGTCTCCGCCTTTGCGTTTGTGCGGGCCCGCGATGAAATATTTGCGATCGCGTGGGCGAGGTCTCATTAAAAAGCGAGTCGATCTGTTTAATCGCCAGCTATATCGTGGTCCTCCTCGGTCTCCGCCTCGTCCTCTTCGTCGCTTTCGACGCTTTGCACCAGCCGCGCGTATCTGTGCAAGAAATCGAGAAGTATTCATTTTTAGCCCATCGGCCGACTACTTTCAACGACGACGCTCCATCGCGCCGATCGGCGCCGCGATCGATCGCCGCGCTGAAAGGGGTTGATTAGTAACGAAATAAAACAGCTACGCCTCGAAAATGCCTGTCGAAACGTCTTCGTTCTAGGAAAATTAATTTTAGAAATTCACTTCGACGACGTGATTATGAAGTTCGTTTGTTTTGCGCCCGATCGTCTTAACGAGCTATCGATTTCAATTCGATTTTATTTCTCTGCTCTCGTAAATTGACTCGGAGTCTATTAACTGCGACTCGCGGATCCCGAGTAAAAATCGTTAATATATTAACGGTGTGGTAAAAAGTTTTGTTGTACAGCAACGCGATTATAAAGTTCGATGCTTTTGTGTTAACGAGTTAGTGAGGTTTATTCGATTATGTTTTTACGCGCTGATAAATTCATAATAAGTCTGTTAACTGTTTGCGGATTTCTGTATGAAATCTTTTATCTGTATTTTGTCAGACAACATTTCTGTAAGCAGTTTACAAATAAATAAATTTAAAATGAAATTCGTTAGTATATTAATAATGTATTAAATATTAACAAGTAACAGAATTATGAAGATCCTTTATTATGCAGCCTATAGAACATTCGTTTGAACAATATCTTGATTTCTATTCGTTATTACCAAACTTTGATTGTTTATACAAAATAAATATTGTCTGCATCAATTGCAAGAATTCATTCTTCCTGTAATCACATTGCTAGATTAAATGCATTTAAATGCAATTTTGAAATGCATTTAATTTTTACACTTTTTAAAGTTGCAACCATCCTATATTGCCATAAATCTGCAGTCTCGTTATCATCGTAGTTTATTTACAAACTCAGTCGTAAAAAATTCACTATCTGTGCCTTTTTATGTTCTTGAAATAGTATTAGCTAGTTATTAACAATGTATTAGAGTGATACTGCGTCACGACGATGAAGATTATTCGCGATTTATGAATTACAATACCGAGTCACGTTGACCATCGTCACCGATCTCTGCTTCTTTAATTTGTCTAGGCAAGGAGCCGTTGTTCCCGCCATCAATTGTCTTCGACTAGCCTAACTGAGGGCTCATTTCCCCGCAGGAGGATCCTAAATTAGTTTCATTATTTCAGTACCCTAATTAGTTTCTCGAAGACCACGCAAACCCCCGGCGAAGTCAAGTAGTTTGGAGTTGTCTGTTTCTATTAGAAGCAGCCTGATGTGTATTTGTTGGCATAACGACCATGCTATCGAAGCCCTTAAACAACAACGCGAATTACGCGGAACAATTACGCGAGCACACTTTCGTGCTTGCAGAACGAACCACGTACGAGCAGTGAATATTGAACTTCATGGGGTTTCTACTGAGCGTCTCGTTCATAAGTTTAACTTTAATCACGTCGAGTACACAGCTGGATCACGTGTTTATATTAATTATGCATTAGTCCGAAGGCAGACCGCGTTCTTCGGACTGTTAAACGATTTTTCGAGACTGCTGCTACTGGAAAAATTTGATTAAAAGATTAATGCAACGTTTCCACGATCTCGAGTCTACCGAAACGTTTTCGAGAGACGTATCATCGTATTTCATAATTATTATAATAACATAATTGGAGAGAAATAAAATGAGGATAAACGTGCGTTACGCTGAAATAATGCAAAATATTCGCATGGAAGGAAGGAATAAATTGCTGTGCCGTTCGTTGATAAAACATGAACAAATTAGAGCTTTTAGTGAAATGTTTCTATTTAAGGATAAATGCCTTGTAAATATTTTAATTTACGTCAAAGTTTGTCACGTTGATTGCCAAGCAGCATTTTTTATACAGAAATTTATTTATAGCTTGGTACATCTAGACGAGAATAAATTGCAGCCAGAGTTGTAGAGTGATAAATGATGGAAGAAATAATTTTCAGAATAAATTTCAGTCTCTCAGTTTCCATTTTCGTGGAGATTTTCTGAAACATTTTTGGCCGGTAGTCTGGCAATCGACGTGTTAAATGTTCCATACCTGACGGTATATCAGACAGGAGTCGTTTTCCTGAGCGTGTCGAAAGCCCATTCGCTACCCCTAACCGGGGGTGGTGGGGGCAGAGGTCCATCAAGATCGAAAGTCACGAATTCATGCTGAACACTTGGGCTATACTCTTCTTCTTCTTCCTGCAGTACGTCGGCCGTTGTACTGACCTAAAATTTAAGTTGCAAACCATGAATAAAAATGATCGTGAATTTACTTAAATCTCGATGATTTATCAATGTCAATTTTTAGTAAGTTCTTTAGTCGGTTCAAGGAAAATTCTAACCAAAATAATTAGAATAACACAAACAATTTGCCTATTGTTTCCTTTGATTGGAAATGGGAAAGTTATTTAATCTTAATAAATGAAATGTTGTTTAATATTAATAAATGAAATGTTGTTTAATCTTAGTAAACGAAATCTGTTTAATCTTAATGAATGAAATGTTGTTTAATCTTAGTAAATGAAATACCACTGAATTTTCATAATTGAAATGTCATTCAATCTTAATAAATGAAATGTTAATAAATTTTATTCCGTCGACGTTTCATTTTCTTGAATTAACTTAAATTAATGGTGGTATGGCACAAATATCTTTCCAATGACTGACTCACCGTTTGAGTGGTGAGGTCCCTGGGAAACTGTCTCGAGTAATCATGATAGTCCAAATTCGGAGGTGGTGGCAAGAATTCGTCGAAGTCGACGTGATCCACCGAATCCTTGCCGAAGAAGTATCTTTTCTGATGCCTCTCGCAAAGAAACCCACTGTGACCAATGGTCGAGTGATTTGCATGATGTACATGATGATTGTCTAAATGGTACACTCCCTGAAAAAAGATATTATTAGATAAAAGAACAGTTCAATATTGAACTAAAATTATTCGCAATGAAATTCTAAACTACAATTAAATACAAATACTAATCCATTTATCCTATTAATTTTTCAACAAATACTGTGTTATAAAAGTGCGGTCAGCCTTACATGCTAGACGATAACAAAGTTATTGATAATAATAACATCAGGCAAAAGAAAACGGACGAGACCTCGTCTGCATAATCGTAAATAGGACACACTATAGAATTTATTTATTCAACAATTAATTTACTCAAAGCTCACTATAGATAAGATGCTTAGGTGTAAGTTTCTCTTTCTTAGGTGATTTTTACAAAGTTGCATACTGAAGGAACTTGCAGCCTTTCTCAAATATGAAAACATTAAATTGTTTATCAATTAGAAATATTTGCAAGTAAAAGCGTTGCTTCACTTTGCGTCGCGTTCGAAAGAAAATATCCCCCGATCCATTCCGCTTAGCGTGAAGCCGACGATTAAATTTTCTAGGTACACTTGAATGCTTGAGCAACATTTCTAACAGATTAAACCGTCCTGCTTTTCGGGCAGAAAATTTTGCCGCGCGTGCAGAGTTCGTTCCCGATTCTTCTCGGTCCCGGAGCAGCGCAACGAAATCGAGTATATATAGTCCCACGAGTTCGAGCATCACGGGTTTAAGAGTATCAAAGTATCAAAGTGTCAAAGTCCGTCTCAAAGCGAGCCGATGCTTTAAATCCTTGGGATACGCGGTGAAAACCACCTGGGGACGAGAAGTCATGAGTGTCACTTGTTTCGGAGTGCGATGGCATTGCGCGAATGAGATCTCGAGTGCTTGGAGACCGAGAGCTAACACTCGTTTCTACTTCGCGTTTCGTTTTCATCCGGTGTCTGTTTACCAGTTAAATGCAATTTAAGTCTAGTTGCTTGATGGTAATTCGCCGGGCTACGGGAATTTACTTAACGTCGGCCAACGCGTGCTGCGACGCTCGCTCGGAAACATGTATGCAGACGAGGGCTTCCGGTAAAAAGTTAATTAAACAGACCCGGGAACTTGGACAGAATAATCTTCCCGTTTCTTGTTCCTTACTTCCAGGAGCTATTGAATAATTATTTCCAAAATGCCGCGCGGACCTTCTCGGTCCATGAATCGCATTACTTCCGGACGAGTAATCCAGTCCATTTTGAAACGAATTAGGTTACCGATTATTTACCGATCTTCTGAAATCAACTTTTTGTAGTTTCTTTTATTTTTATATTTTGTTTATATTTTTAGATTTTACGGTCAAGCATTGCGTTTATAGATGGCGTTTCACGCGAATATTTTTCACGTAATATTTTACTATTCTTTGGTATCGTACTTCCATTAATTTAAGTGTTTTCTGTGTCTACACGGAATTTATATAAAAATGTAGCGTATTCGTCATTGTTAATGCTCTTTATCTACATTTCTAATCTTTTAGATTGTTTTAGAACATTAATTTCATGAGAGGAATAATTTTATGCAATATTATATTGCAGATCTTTTAAAGTAAAACACGAATTTTTATATTTTCTTTCATTTAGGTATTTTCTACCTTTACAATGAATTTATTTATATAAAAAGAACTGGTGTCTACATCGTTAATAGATGATTATGTAAACTACTATGTTTCTAGGATGTTTCTTGAACGGTAGCATTAATTTCGTTGGCAGGAGTACTTTTTATGCAATATTATATCGTAAATTTGTTATAAAAAAGTTATACAAAAATGTAATTCATCATTATCACTGCATCTGTATGCAAATTTATATTATATTAAATTTATATTTGTATTTTTAAACGATAAGACCAATTTTTATGTATCATTTAAGTAGTTTCTGTTTTTATAATGAATTTATATAAAAATATAGTGCATTCATCATTATTGCATCCTTATACAAATTGTCTTTTGAACACTAGACTAAAAAAGAAAATATTTTACACATAAGAATATTTTCTGTCTAATGAACTAAAAATGTTATCCCAAATAATTTATTAAACGCAACCCGATATTCCGACTTTTTACGACGTACGCTCGCGCTTTCCGTTACATTTAATTGCTCGGAAGGCCGTTAGAGCATATCTCGATGGTAAATGAATTTTAAGGAGCATAATTGCCGCGGCATATTGCCTGTAACACTCCGGAATGACAGAAGTTGCGCGAAGAAGCTCGGCGGTCCGTAAACTTTCGGAATGTAAAGGTAAACTTCACGTTCAAATTTGCACATCGTACGCGGGAGACTTAACCACCTGGATACTCGACTAAGCCAGAAGTTTATTTACATAGGGGTTTTATTTTAGCCCTGGGAAACCCCAGATTGCACCAGAAATTTTTCGCGGAGCAACTTATCTCCCTTAAAACTTTCCGGAATCCCGGGGATCCGCGAAGGCGTCACTGACGAGCCCCGGCGAATTATTAAAAAGAAAAGATAAATCTCTTAGGCGAAAGTTTTCCGAATACAAATGAAAAGTTCGCGAGCGGAAAAGTTTCAAATTATCGGTGTATATTCCGGCGCGTTTCCACCGGAACTGAAAGAAATGTCCGTCCCCACTTAACCCGGTGTTCGACTCGGATCACTTGCGTGTTAATATTCCGCAAATGTTTGTCCGCGAAGGCCGACGCGAGACGTGTGCATGCACGGCTGACCTAATTGCTCGAATTTGTACACTTTATTTGAGTAGCTCAATCGACGATTTGTAATATCGCTTGCAAATATTCTACAAAATATTCTATATTGTTTGCGATTAAAGTGATTACTTTTTAGGACGATTTTGAGAGTGACACGAAAATTATGGTTCTTAGAAGCATGGAACAGTAATATAAAAATGAAGCGTAATTTCAGCGGGAACATTGACTAAATAAACACCGGCGTTGTTTAAAGAAATAATTAGATGACGTGCAAATTTAGAATAAATGAGAATTAATAATCCTCCGATTATGAATCATTGTATCGTTGGTCGATATGCAGTAATTTAACAGCTTCACTTAATTTTCCTTGTAGATTACAGGTAGTAAAATGTTGTAAAAGTGAAAGAGTATTATATCTTGATAATTTTAACATCTTTTCATTCGATCATTCTAAATATTTAAAGAATTTATCAGATTTTCAGAGATTTTCGGATCGTCAGCAAATCCAAGAATTAATTTGAGGATTCAACAATTCTGTAAAGAAAAAAGTACAAGGATCATTGTTAAAACAGTAAAGAACGTTTTATGTTCAATTTAAATGGTATCAGTAATCAGTATTCTTTTTTAAATACTTCCTTATTGCATCGTATAAAGAATTGAGGAATTTAAATTCTTCGCCACAACTGACAGGATCGCTATTTAACAAATACGCGACTATTCCCGAAGTTTTAAACATAAAGTAACATTTTCGGTGACACATTCGGAAGTTCGGAACAATGTCTGGTAAAAGTTCGCCCGACCAGTTTGTCACCGTTGAATGAAATTCCGGTCGGCAAGAATTCGGTTCCGCCGCCGGAGATTATTGTAGTTTCGCCGCTTTGATACTCCGCCAAATAAAGGCTAACGATTTCCAATTCGCATAATGGTCGTTCTTAAGCGGATGTTAATTCTGTCCAAGTTCCGACCTGCGAGAAGGAGCCGGGGATCCGCGGAAGCCGTGGAAAAGAAGCTAATACTACCAACCCCGTAATTTTTCCTCCTGGAATCTCGTCGCACCAGTTCTCTCTGGTGCCAAGAAATATACAAGAATATGGCGTAAGTGCCAGCGACCTCGGTCGTGATGAAGCCACTCACGTACAGCAAAAATGAGAATCCGTACCTGTAGGTAAAGGGTGGTCCCTGAAATCGCAAGATTGCTACGAAGATATTCATTCGTACAAGCGCGATACAGATAAGACGTAATCCGCGCCACCGAAGAAAATATTAAATTCAGAGATTTCGTTTTTATTTTGCGATCGTGACCTCCGGCTACGCTGGAATTGCGCAACGTTACGAGAAATCAATATTGAAATTTATTGCTCGACCGAAAGCAATCCGTCGAGTCCCGCGAGAAGTTCTTGGCACGAACAATCGGCCCCGATTTTTCAAAAATGGATGGAGCGTAGATTTCTATGAAAAACAAGCGTGCGCTGCGTCGGTTGCGTGAAACTGGAGATTATATCCTTAATAGACTGAAAAAAATACGTTGACATTTATCTGATTTTTGTTACAAATGCATGAAATCCACAGTTTAATTACATGTAATTTTATATAATTTTTAAACGCATATTTTCGATGAATTTTTATAATTTCTTCGAAGCAGCTCGTCCTACTTCTGAAATAACTTACGATAAGCTATAAATTTATTTTCTCTTTTGATAATTATAAAGCAAATGGCAATCTTGAATTGACTTAATAGTTTTGCTCTTTTGTATTTCGTCTGTTTATTTTCACCAGGACCGCATAAAGCTCGCAGTCTGCTATGAACGCATTTAATTCTTTGATCATTGTATTTCTCGATCATTAAAATTTACATTTTATTTTACCCGTGCCAATGTTAAATTTGCAAAATGCCTCGGTATATCTTATTCTGTATAACCACTGTGATAGACTAATTAAGATCTGAATAGAGCCGTTCGATTTAAAAAATTTATAACGTCAGGAAGCTTTTCGCGGGACTCGAAAGATTAACAAAAATAGCGAAACGTCTAGATAGGCACATTTGACTGACCTGAAACGACGACCTTGGTCTAAGTTTACTACCAACTTCAGCTTTGAACACAGATATGTACATCACCATCCCCACCAGCATTAACAAACCTGAAAGGGAAACCGATTTAATAACCCGAGCCTTATCTCTCCGCCACAGGTCCAGCGACAATTTCACGCTGACTGACCGATATAATAACAATCGATTGGCCAACCGTAATGCGATTGTTTAAACTTTAATCCTCCCCTTTCCCATAGTCGTTCTGCGGCGCCATGGGATTCGATGGGAACGGAGCGAGAGCTATTCGACTTCATGAAATACGAATTTTTCTCAATTCCCAGCAACTCAAAAATTAAATCGAGCGAATCAGGAATCGGGACAGCGTTGCCGGATGTTTGCGGTATTAAAACTTCCGCGACTACATCAGCATAAAATTTTCATTAGGTACTGTCGGCAGATCGTAAACCGTGGACTTAAAAATGAATCCTCACGCGATCAGCAAATGTTTCGCTGTTTCATATTGCTTAAATCTGCAATTTTTTCGATTTACTTCTTTTCTAAGATACATTTCTGCAAAACCTAAGGAAAACACTTCCTTTCATTGGCAAAAAGACTGCTTGCGGTAAAAATCATATGAAAATATTTTCTTTTCAACTGGTTAATTAATGCGGCACGAGCCGTTTAAAATAAGAACATTAATCACTTTAAAGAGTGCATAAATGCCCACAGTCTACATGCGATCTAGCTGTCATAAATAAATCGGCCGGGAGACTTAAAACGCTTCTCGAAAGCTCCCGCTGCTTTATCAGCGAAAGTAAATAATTAATTACCGCCAAAGACAATTCCGGGATCGAATAAAAGCCCCGAGAGCTCGATACCGGCGGTGAATTGCGGCGGCACACAGTGCCCGGAAAATATGAAACCGTGGAAGTTCCGATGAGTTCGAAATGAAATTACACATTAAGCTGTTTGCGTCAACAAATGAGTTTCCATCGTCGCAGCAAGATAAACTGAATTATCCGGAGCAAGCCGAGGCTCTAAATGAAACTTGTTAAGTCTTTAATGGCTTCTTTAAAGTAACCGGCGCGAAGGTGGGCGGGCCGGCTCGGCCGAACTTTCGCAAACGATTCATTCGGCTTTCTTTTTACGGTGGTTGCGTCGGCAACACAAATTTCATCCCGATCGTTTGCCGGAATCACGGAGAGCCCGGCTACCGTGAATCTCTCCCATGCCGGGGGGCGGCGGCTTCTTTTGCCGTATAGGCGTACGCAAAGCGCGCCGTATATAACGCAGGCCGGTGCAGTTTATTACTCACCGGAAACTATGAAGACCACGCCGGCGACAAAGACGCAGAGTCTGTGTCTCGGGTGAGTAACGTGGGCAGTGAAGTAACAAACTTCGGCCACCACCAGCAGCGATGTTGCAGCGAAGAAGAACATCGCCGACTTGGTAACTGCATCTGCGTAAAAAATATAGGTATGAGAGCCCCGGGGAATGGGAAAACTTTCGCTCGGGATTCCTCCTTTTTTCTCGGCTTTTGTTTCCCGGCTGTGCTCCGAGGTCGTTATTTATGGAAATATGGGGACGACAACGAAACGCGACGTGACAATAGTCCCCGCATCTAACAAGCACGGCAGCGGGGTAAAAGATTAACGCGAAATGGGAGAAAGGAGCCGATGAAACGCGCCGTGATTGCGAATATACAAATCGACGTCTCACGCATCCATCGCAATCCATCAGAACAGATACGATTCCTGCCGTTATCTTGAAATACGTTCCGCGACAATCGGCCTGAACATTGCGGAATAACGTCAAGCATCGAACACGGTTTCCTGAACTAAGTTCCCAATTGAAACGCCAGTTTCATAATAGGAACGTAGAATATGAAGCAGATGTTAACTGTTCCATAAATCGGGTCAATGGAAACAGTATGCTTAGGAACGCCCGTATTGGAATAAGCATTCTTTAGTATAATTGATTTTTAAGTGACAGCATTCGCCTGAGTGAATTTACAGTGTTCAAACTTCATTTTAAACGCTCTATCTAATTTTTATTGCATTATTTGTGATACTGTTCCAAATAGGGGTCGCAATTGAGCAGCGTTTCATAATAGGGTAAGTTATGCCAGTTATAGAGCCAGTCGTGTCAATTTCTGAGTGCAAAATTTTATTGGGAAAATTCAATATCTTTAATTTAATAACGTCGTCTCTAAGTAGAAGCAAAGTTATTGCTAGTGCACGGTAACCAGGGGGGGGGCACAGTAATTGGCACACTTGCTGAAGGTACTTTTGTCTTATATTCAAACAGGAACGTTCCGCAACTCTGTGTCATTTGGATTCTCCTTTCGGTCGACCGAGCATGCCGGCAGAATGATGAGTCGTCGGCGAGAGGGGCGGAGTTGGCGAGAGAGGGGGAGGTAGAAATCGCGGATAGACAAATTGTCGGATCCAGTTTATCATGGTAGGTATATTCTCTCGGCTGAAAGCATTTTCCCGCCGAATATTTTACGGGCGTGTCACACTCCAGTTCAGCGCCAGGCAGAGGACACCTAATCAACCCCCTTCAAAGGCACACGTTTCTCATTCCACCTGTCTCCGCGGCGCGTTTTTCATGGTACTCACATGGTATTGCCATGGTTGAATCGCTCGGGTCCGGACTGTACTCCTCGTTTGGAAAATAGTCGATACTCGAGCACTCGTACTCCATGCGGGAACCTGCGGAAAACAAAAGGAAAGTGATTCGTACGCTGGTACCTATCGGCGTCGTCGTGATATGCGCATTTCTGAAACACACGCTGATCGGAAAGCCGACCGATAGCCAAGCAAATTCGTCCCTGTTTTTTTTTTCAGCAGTACGGTCGCGGTTCGATTTATCATTGGTCAGACGGACCGACAATGCGGCAAAATTCAAGAATTTTTGACAAAAATCGAAACGCTCGGGGAACCCGATTGAAATAAACATTTAACGGGAAAATCATGTTTTTCTTCCCAGCGGAACATTATCATTGTTTCCGCGCGTGACAATTTGTCGAAATGACGAGTGATTCTTTAATTTACAATTATTCATATTTCATATATTCATTATTTATTTTTCATTCATATTATCAGATTCAATATACGTATTAAATCAGAATAAATGTTCTATTGTTACTTTTATAAACTAATATAAACCATGTTAAAGTAGTATTAAATAGGATCTTTAAGTTCTATTATTTTTCATTTCATTTTTCCTTTTATCCCGAAGAAAAAGAATGCACGATATCGAGCGAGAGGTTAATAAAGATTTATTATTTCAGTAAACATGGATAAAATGTAACAAAAATGTATCTCAAAATGTCAAAGAATATGTATGGCAATTTCGAAAAGTTTCGTCAACGTGCCGCGTTACAATAAAATTGTCGACACTCATTGAAAGATTCCCCAGAGTTTGCGGAATTGAAATAAGGAACAGGTCATTTGCAACGTGGTGGGTTCAGCGTCGACTCCGAAGAACGAACTCGCGGAAACACCGTATTCTGGGATAGTAAACTGCGAGAGGCAACCATTTTTGCTCGCCGTGCAACCGAATGGAAACAGAAACAGTTCGGAAGAGTGGTTACAGAGGAGACGTTAAACGAATTTGGATTCAGAAGGGAGGATGGACTTTAATTCGTATGTACCAAACTAGTAAATTGTCCAAGCTTCTCCTCGCTGTCGCCGAACCGTACTACCTTTTTCATTTCACGCTCGCGGGCTCGACTTTAATTGAAACGGATCCGGCAAAGAGAAGATGAGTCTGCGACTTGGGAATTCCGGCTCTTTCGACGGCGGTTATTAAACTCGCGTGCCCACCTCCGAACCGTTCGGTTTTATACGATTTGATTTAACAGGATCGATACCGTTCTCACGGGTATCTTACCGTTGCCCGGCCACGCCGCTAAATCATCAAACGCGTCGATCGTTGTTCTAACGATCGCGGGGAAGTCGATTCCGTGAAGACGCTACGCGAGGTGGCGCAAGGAACGCGGACAGCGAATCTACTCTGCAAGTAGATTCTTCTACTAGCCGGCGTAAAAATTAACCTTTCGGTGCTAAAAGAAAACAGCACGGTAGATAAAGCATGTAATTTTTATATTATCATATTTTTATATCATTTTCGCTAATTCCCATAAATGAAACGCAATAAACGAATCTCATGGATGCTTCAATTTCGAGCGTTTTTAATTTTCTAGCTTTATAAACAATGATCGATATTGAAGCGATTTTTAAAAATGAAAGCGTGTGCCGTATATGGAATTTATTGCAATTTATAAAATTTGTAAGGCAAACAGAAAGGTATTTGTTAATTGTTACAGCCCTCTGGTTGCGACCTCGCATTTAATACACGAGTAAAAGATACGGTTAATTAAATATGCCACTGTTTTGAAAAAAAACATTTATTCTTAAGTTAATTGAATTTGATGGCGGTGATATGATATTTCGAATGAAATTAAATAAACAGAAATCGTTGTTTCCAATCTCGTATACCTATATATTATACCTGTATACCTATATATGTATTATGTTTTTAAGAATAATACACACATGTATTTTTATAAATACGTATAGGTGTTACAGCAGATATGTCAACAATAGAATCAATTAATATGTTAAGAATGGAAATAAACATGCTAAATTAACAAATATATGCATGAAAGATGCGTCAAGTTTCTATGATTCGAATTCCCTCTGTATTCTTATATAAATAGCAAATAAGAATAATTTATTATAGATAATATATAGATAGACCGTGATATTTTTCACGAACAGCACGAAACATTGAGGAGGTTAATATTTGTTTTTTAGGTATGCTGAATTGCTTGGGGAACTGCTATATCGTAAATGAAATTCGTTCGAAGTGGCATTCAATTAAGAGGGAGAATTTATGTAACTAAATAATAAATCGATTTAAAGTGAAATCCAATTATGGAAGAAAATTGACCTCGAACTAAATTATACATTGAATCGAAATAGCATCTCATTAAGGGAGAAGATTTACCTGTGAACTGTTGACAGTAAAATGTACATATTTCTCAGAGCAAGTGGTAACGTTGATTACTATAATGAATATGCAACAACGAGTGCATGTTACCGCATTCGTTTCACGTTTGACTGTACGAAGCAGTTGTTTAAAACGTTTCATAGCAGTTCCTCGTTAATTTGCGTTTCATCAAATATTTTCTAATGAAGACGTTCGTTCATAAATTAACCGAACCTCTTCATAAATAAATTGAACACAAAATAAATGTGCGAAACTTTAAGAATATGCTTGACCAGCAATGACCTCAAATAATGAACAAAATGGTAAAAATGAAATTAATTTTCGCTCGTGTCTAACTTTGGGAATTTGTTTAAAACGCGTGCACGCTACGCGAACTTTTCCATTCGAAAGCAACAAATTTTAATGAGGCGAGTGGAAAAATATTTCTCATTAACTCTACCACCTGGGATTCGGGCGTGCCTCTGTCACTTTTAAATTGCGTCGCCGTGAAAGACCTAAAATAAAGTGCAGGCGCAGTGAGGCGTCAAATAAGCGCGAAGCTGTTTGAAAACATTGCATTGTTAATTGTATCCTGGTAAGACGGGTCTACAAATTTTCGATGCATTTTTCCCAGAGTGCCGTCAATGTTGCAACATTTGCGGTCCGCTACGCGCAAAGTTCCAGTATTTTACACGAAATTTGATAACGTAATTCGCGTATGGTACCTGCAGCTACGTGCACCAGGTGAAGTCTGTCATTATGGTGCAACAGGATCGGTGCTCCACGGTGCATCAAAGCTGATTGCAATTCGGCTGTCTTGTAATTTCCGCGCATTCTCTCCATTTCGCCACAGCATTGTCGTTCCGCGAATCCAACTCTGGCATTTATTAATATATTTGTAAATAAACGAATTTCGGTTATCCATAACTGGACATTCCGCGGATACCGCCGCGATAAAGTGCAACATTCCGATCGGCTATCTCTCTTTTATCGAATCACTAGCGCGAACCAATCACCGGAATCTGAACCCAATAAAAATCGACGCGCCAAATGACTTTTTCATCAACTCACCACGCAGCTGAACCAACCCAATAAAAAACCGAACTTCAAATAATTCTTTTGATTCTACAGTATCGACGTTCTGGTTGGCCCATGGTTTTCGGAACACCAAGCGTGTCTAACACGTGTATTTCCATTTCCCGAACTTGACAGAGTGCGAAAACGGATTTCCTGCTGTACACTGCATTTTCTTCTTGGACATTTTGCAAATCATTGCAGTTATATCTCACGCCAGTTATCTTGAACTTGCTGTTTTAAAAGATCCCCTTCGGACAATTTCTGACACTTTTTAATACGTTATCTCCTCGTAATTATGAATTACTCTCCTCCAGTTTCAAATGTAGATACTAAAGAACTTCGCGAATAAACGAATTAACATTATGTTCATCGAATAAGACATATTAAATATTTTTACTATAAATAAATCTAATTATGCCTGAAAAGAAAGCAATTGGTCACCTCATTACCTTATATGAGATAGTCGAGATTCTCGCGGAGCAGTAAAAGACCATAAAAAATGCGCTATAAGAAGCGCGAAGAAAGTTGAATTTCGATCAGATAGAATCGCTGTCCGACTCGCTGCAAGACGATCGTGAAGACGAGGATTCGCCTGCTCGGCCGATCGTGAATTTTCGATCGGCCGGCGAATGGATCGCGACGGTGATGGACGGCAACTATCAAACGCGTTTCTCAAAATGATCCGCAAAAGGCGGCGCGGCGACAGGTTTCCGAGGGGTGTGGGAACCAGGGGGCAACGTGCTTCGACGAACGGGGAACGGGGAATTGGGTTGGCAGGCGTGGAACAGTCATTTCCGGTTCGTGCCGGAAGTTGGCCGTATTGCCTCCCTTCGACAGTCGGGAATCAATATTCCAGGTTCGTTGTCGGCGTGCCCACTGGCAGAGGCATAACAGAAATAATAACTTGCAGGCCGGTGTGCAGGCCGCGGTGCAACGATCCACTGCGGGCCACTGTTGAACCGTGACCAGAGAACCGGATGTGTACGACCCCCTGGCAGCTTCCCATTTCACCGATCCCGCGTTTCCTCGAGACGCGAACCCGATATTAAGATTTACCAGCTCGGGATCCGTAAACATATTTTCGTAAAAACTCCTCGAGAAGCATCGGTGTCCGTGCCAGAGTTTGGCGAACTTTGTTCGAAACGGTACATGGCAAATTACAAATTACGGTAATATTTCAAATTTTTTACTTAATTTATTATTTTATTCATTTAAATAATTTATTTATTGTTCCTTATTTGCAAATAAAGTGTTACTTTTTAATTTGAGTCTAGGGAAAGATAAGTGATAAATAATTTTTAATCTCCCGTCAAATTATCGGCTTTACATTCTTTAATTCATAATTATTGTTGTCATAAGGCTGCTTCCATTAAAAAGTTCTTGAATATATTTCTTTATTCGGGCACGTGCTGTTATAAAAGTTGTGAAAAATTTGGATAAACTCTATCTTGTAATTCTTTTACGAGGCAATTTTTGTTAATCGCTTTTAGATCTTGGTAGATTTACTATTAATTCTTTTTCGTTTATTGTGTATTATATAACGGATAATTTGTACACTAGTTACATAAATAAAATGTTATTTGAGTGAAAAAGAAATTCAGTGAAAAATTATAATTTCTGTCTTTTCTTTTTAGTTTATCGTCAGATAAATATTAATTTCCATTTATTGCTATTGAAGAATTTCTGTATTTCTTCGCGATTATATCCCGGCTATGGCATTAGGATGTAACGCAGTTATTATGCTCGAACGTTCCGAGATTGATCTTCTCGTCCGCTTCAGTTATTAAGCATTCATGCACTGACCGGAAGAAATTGATTTTTTCTCGCGTTCGAACCAGCTCGCGATGGAAACTTGCCGTGTCTTCCGGATTTCGAGTTTAACAGGGCGCTGACGGATGAATAATGCAACGGCCAAGAAAATGTGGTTAAAGAAACGAAAATCTAGAGCAAAAGTTGCTCCTTTGGAAACTGGGGCTCGCTGCCGGCGCAAAGTGCATGGAGATTACAAAATGTAGCCACGTTCGCTTGATCCAAAAAGTTCGAGTTGGCTGAATGTTGGAAAATCAAATGGAAGAGAAAATCCGGAAGCAGTCGCTACGAATAATCTGGTAGTTCTAATGTTATACACTGAATTTCGAAGATGTGTTTCGATTTTCAACAGTGACGTTCAGTGAACGTGATTCTCCTTTCAGATAAAGATCATTCGTGGCAGTATGCATTTTCGTCCAATTTTTATATATCATTTTACAAACATTTGAAGCAGAGACAAGCTTCGTTAATCAACTAAAAGATTATCCATTGTAAAATTAAAATAAATATCCTGTTACGCCTTGTTAATATAAATATTTTCTTGCATTTTTAAAATCGATCTAGGCGCTGGATAATTATCAAAAAAAGAAAATGTTATAAAAAGAGGATCAGATCTGAAAAATTAAAGGAATACATAAAACAATACATATAGAAAATATGAAGCCTTTGTAAAAAGTATTAAACATTTCGCTTCGTATCGCAGAGTATTTTTCACATATCCAAGCTAAATACTATGAATAAACCATAACAGCGTAAGCATCGTTTGGTGTAATTATTCAATGAGCTGAAATGTACTATTCCAATGTAATTATGAACGGCAATGAACACCCAAAGACGGAATTATTGTCATTGGCATAATCGTCTGCTAGAAAATTCGCAAAGTCGCCTTTCATGTTTGTGAATTGAAAATGCGTTCGGAGCCGCGTGTATTGGCTCGAGCGTGTAACTTTACGAGGATACCTTTTTTCCAGCGGCAGTAAGGAGCCTCGGTAATGAAGAATTAAAGTCGCTCGCTCGAGAGTTCCATTCTGCCAACTCGTGAATTTCTCCCGGGTATCGTACTTCTTAATTTCCTCGCAGCATAATTACGAAGTCTATTATTCAAACAACTCACGGTTCTGCGGATAAAACGATTTAATGAATACACAGAAATCGTGATTAAAGTTTAATTAATCCGCCGGTAGGATTACTATTGACGCAATTTTTCAGCGGAGTTTACCGAGGGCGGCGCAAAACGTTCAACCTTGTCACCCTGCCACCTATTTACTTTGAACGCAGTCAGCATTTCTGCGATCATGTTTGATAAATTAATACCGCGTAGAATTCATTTTATGGTTCATTTATCTCTGCGAGTTTGTTCAGCTGTTTATGCTGCGTACAATTTTATTCCATAATCAGTTACCGTCTTTAATTTGATTTTATTTAGGTGACATGTTCAAGACGTGTATGAACTGCATTAATTGCAAAATTTCTCGTAAAATTGCTGGTTTGCGTTCAATATTCAAAGACTGTAATAATTAAATTGTAATGAAGATAAAATTTTGTAGAATTCAAATTACATACAATTATACGTTACATTGAACATTTAATTTCCTATTTAATCGCTGCTTTGGTTAAATTTATGACGGCTGCAAGAAACGTTGATAAAATTAAAAATTCCTGCAATTTAAATATGTAACTATCTACATTACATGTTCAAGAAATTTTTGACTTGCATCGATGGTAATAAATTTAATTATAATAAACAATATCAACGAGATTCTCGGCTGAAAAACCACGCGAGACGATTAAGAAGCCACATTTCTCTCAAACGTAAGTAAAAGTTAAATTGCTCGTACTTCACGCCTAATCCTCGGCAACTTTGAAACTAATAGAAATCGAAATAATTCAACCGTTTACACAAGCGGAGCAGTAAAGGTGGCATCTACAGGAAAAGTTCAGCATATCCGATAAGGGTTCCGTTTTCCACGTGACACCTCGACACGCGGGGAAAAATCTCGGTCTAACCAGGAGACCGAGGACCATTTTCCCGAAGCAAGCAAACTTTTTCAATCTAACAGTATAATTCCCGAGGATATCGTAAGCATTTTAATTAAAACAATTGTCTTCCCAGGAACGGCGAGGAAAGAAGTTTGGTCGCCGTTTCGATTTCGGGATGGTCGTTTTCGAGAAAGAACGGTAAACCGCCTTACAGTTATCGGGCGAGTTTTTCATTGGACAAAATTAAGACGACGAGGATATCGACAATTTTCAACACAACATAATTAATTAATAGTATCAATGTGTAGATCTCTTCAAATTTAAATGCTTAAAACTCGATTAAATACTCCAAGTGCACCAGTTAATATACACAGAACCATCATTAAAATTTATTAGTAAATACTATTTTCAAATATTGTTATTAAATATTGTTATTAAATATTGTTATTAAATATTGTTTCCTATTAAATATTCCACGATATGTAAAACATATAATTTTACTTAAAATTGTATAATTTCGTCTTGAGAACTCTCGTTACAGAATTATATAAAAAGAAACAATGTCTTGGATTTGAATTTAATAATAAAATAATTTCTTGGATTTAAAATGATTTTAAGAATATTTTCTCGCACTGTTAACCTTCTTAAAGAAGAAAAGACATACGTTCCTTACAACCGAGTTAAACAATTTTTATTTAGAATAAAAATCCGTTGTCACTTTGCCGCAAAAGGAATTGTTCACTGTAACGAACTTAAAAAGTTGGCTTTCCTCGGCAGGAAGACGCTGGCTAGATCACAGCGCGCAATGAACACCGGCTGCAGGTGTGGTTCACAACGGAATAGGATCATCGAATTTACAGCTGCGATAGGGCGGGTTAGTTGGACGGTGCCGTTCTCCCCAGCGCGACATTATTTAACATCAGCCTGGATAATTGGTACAAACGGGTCGTGCTACCTGGACGCGGCACCAAGACACTGTTCCTGGCACGATTACACTATTAAACGGCCGGAAACATTTGTCACGGCGTGCAAGCAAGTTTTAGCGTCGCCGGCCCCGCATTTATCTGCGGTCCTCGAATTCGATAACAGTGATATCCGATTTAACTTCGCCGAGGTTCCAAGTCGCGTTCCAATGGGGCTATCTGCTGAACAGGGAATTTTACCAGCGCGCCAAAGCCGCGATAAAGTCGGTAAATTGTCAGAAGAAAATTTTCTCCCCGGCTAGGCTACGTGATACTCGTTCGTTTCGTCGGCGAGTAATGCCGATTGTTCTATGTCCGAAACGGCTCCGGGGAAAGTTCAAACAGAATAACAGAAACAAATGAGGCGAATTTAGATAACGTATCGCGTAATCAGTGAGCTCTCCAACTTTTTCACGCGGGAACGTTTTAACGGCGCGTTGACTTGTCAGCGATGCGAAGTTTTCGTCCGGGCATCTGTAACTGTTAAAGTCTCGCTACTGTCTCGATTATGTTCTTGATTATACGTGCGCGGATCAGAAGCTAATCAGTGTAAATCCGTGAAAGTTTCGATAAATAACGATTGCAGATTAGCTGAGAAATATAACAATAAAACTAGCAATGCAAATCAGTATCTTGAATACAATTGAATAAAAAGGACATAGTTAATACTTCATGATTTTATTTGATTTCTTTTGTTTACACTTTTTAATGATTTTTCGTTGCGTTATGGTTGGTCGATGCTTTAGAATTTGTATTTTCAGGAAATTCGTTAACGTTAATATTACTGGAGAAATGGCTTAATTAAAACGAGATTTAATTACCATCTTGATTACATATGATATTATGCATTACAATTGACGAATATTTTTGCGTTGTTTATTGAAATTTTGGATATCGACATTGTTCCAAGGACTATATGGAAAAGCAGTGTTACGTTTTGATACAAGAGTTTCGCAAGGAATTGTGAAACAGTAATATGGTCTCTATAATTTTTAAAATTCCACTTCTGCTTTGCACCTATTTTGCGATACTGCTAATGAATACTTCTAATTTGGATAATTTAATTTCGAGTAGTTTACTCGGGCACTCGTGAAGGGAAATAATGTAACTACCGGAGAAATAGGTCTAGCACCTTTTTCGCTAAGTACTTCGACGAAAGTATTGATTTATATACTGTAATTGCAAGAAGAATAGCGCCAGGACTTCTTTAATATAAGAGCTTTGCAACAAGTTGCGAAATTAAGCACCATAGGGCGAGACTGGGATCTAGGATGATCGGAATTTATGGAGGCAAATGGATCGTAAATTCGTCGGGACAGTTTCAAGAGAAAGCAACATTTTTCACGATAGCAAAATTCGAAACTTCTCACTTTAAAGAACAAAAATTAACCGAAGGATTATAAATCTCAATTCTGGCGACTCTTCTCTCTTGCTTCCCGGTACTTTCCGCGAAGAAAATTAAAATAGCAGGAACGTAACGTCAAGAAAATAAGTTCCGCAGAAAAAGCATGAAATTCTTTTTCCGGAGATGCGGCTCCTCCCTTTTACTGACAATGTTGAATCCAATTTTATACCGGATTTAATAAACGGAGATATTATTTTGTAACAACGAGTATTCCTTTTCTACTTTAAAAACCATTAACAGTAATGCATTTCCGCTTTATACCACTGTTCAGAATTTAATTTCACACAGAAACACTGAGAATAAGGGAAAATTGTCATTCGGCCGCATAACCCTCTATAAGAACTTTGAGAAAAACAGTCCCTTTCGGTATAGAAGAATATTATATAGTATACGTATCGATAATCCCATTCTAGTCGCGAGGCTTCAGAGCGCCATGACCGCGGCAAGGATCACAAGACGGAGGGGTCTCCGATGCGATCAGGGTCTGTCATGCTCGTCAGCAAATTGACCGTTAATCGAAACTGCGGCGCGGAAAAGTGGCATCGGGCCGCGCTCCAATGGGGCGCCGGCTTTTACACGCAATTTAGCCGCGGCCGCCTCTTCGTTCCTATTCCATCCCGCGAAATTCGAGTCCCTTCGGCCGCGATAAGAAGTTATCCGGTAGTTGAATGAGGGCGAGCCTCTCTCCCATCGACGGCTGATGCTTTTCCTCCTTTTTTCCTGATCCGTCGGCACTGCCGGAGGGCATCGTTGCTGGTAGGCGTGGAACGAGCCGAGACCGAAGCGATGAAGGCGGCTGAAGGAGAGACCGGTTTCCGGTACCCTCGGTAACGAGTCATTTCCGACCCAGTTTGCTCGTCTCCGTCAGACCTGGTCCCATCCCGGTGGCGTCATTCCCATCCAAAGTGCCTGGACCGGAATCACAGAACGCTTCGCGAATATTACCAGTTAAATGCTTCCTGCCCTCGTCTCGGCCGGAGGGAAAATCTTGACTCCTGTCGAGCGAACAAGAGGCGGCGGCAATGTTTGCTACCTGGAATCCGTAATCGCTCCTGTTTAGAGGCTGCGAGCTACGTTCTATCCCGGTGCCGATGCGCTGCACCGCGATTATCGCACACGGACGCCCGGGAGCTCCAATTTTGGTTAACACGCGACTATCACGAACTTCTTACGTGGTTCGCTCAAGGGGACACTGTGTAATTTCCATTATTCATAGGATGTAATGTAAATTATTCGATGATCAAGCGATACAGCCATGCTCTTAGTGCGTTCTTTTCGCAAGTGGTACCTTGGGCTTACTAGGAGAGGTCCTCAGGCGTGCTGCTCACTTTTTGATGAGATTTTGCATAGCGTGAGAGCTCGTAGAACTGAATCTGGTGGTACCTGGCTTTGTGTGCAGGCGGTTTATAGTTTACTATACACAGAGTGTCTCAGAAATATCTAACGATCCGGAAATGGGAGATATCTGAGGCCGTTTCAAGCAATTTTCTCCGAGACATCGTTAACGAGTTATAGTTATCTAATGTTACAGAAGAAGTGTTAATCAACGTAGTCATGAAAGAGATCGCAGTGTAAAGGGTTAATGTTGAAGTTGTTAGTAACAAAATTGCGACCTATAGAATACCATGTACAGTTTGATTTATTTATGACATGCCGTATCAGGTCATTAAGCATGATGCTTAGTGACCTAATACATCATTTCCCGTAGCAGATTTCAACTTTCTGCCACTTGAGAATTTTCTAAACAAATCAGCAGCTTATCAAATGATGTAACAGTATCTGTAGGATCCACTAACACATTTATGCATTTGCATTTGACCTGTTCATTTCCGTGATAAATGGATAAAATCTAGAATCCATTAATTACAGTTCAACCATTTCCTAAGGTCTGTTTACTCTGCCATCGCGACAACAGTCGCCTCTTCAGCTTCGCAAAGATCCTCCGCTGATTGCAATATTTCGTTTACACCATTTTAATACACTGCTTTACACAAAATGCATTTAGCGCTTCCTCGTTCCACGATGGTGAAGCACGATACTGAAGCATAGAGAAAGGCGCTTCGTTCTCCCACAGAAAGATCCTGAAATGCTCGCAATCAGCCGGCAAAGGTATTTCTGAATGGTCCTAAAGAACTCCGTTCCTCCGACGTCCACATTCAATCAGTTTCCGAAGATATTCCTCGCAGAAATATTTCACGGTGATCGTCGAGTACTGAGAACAAACGTTTCCCCGGAGCTGATAA
>CM052154.1:5854877-5888714 GCA_028455555.1 Augochlorella aurata
GTGTTATTGTAATACTTGCCACGTATATTGAGTAAATAATTAATAAATCTTAGCAATCTTGATAATCGTAAATTAAAAAATTAGCGGATTTATCATCTTGACAGGTTCCATAAACCTAAAGTAGAAAATATAATGTCGAAAATTAGGAAGTAGTTTCTCAAGTCTTAACGTTCTTCTCATTTTGTGTTCCATTTTTTTCATGCATGCATAAAACCCGTAGTCCAGTAATTACAAAAAGAATTCCCAAACTTCAGCTGTTCCTCAAGGTCTCGGAGCGATGTCCACCGTTTAATCGTCGCCGATGGTCGCCGTGGAAATTTGAATTCCCTCTCCGAGGGCGGCGTCGTAATGAATTGTAAGCTCGGACGGAATAAGTCCGGCACAATGCCCGGAATAAATATTTTGTAATAGCGCGGGCGGTCCATTACACTGTCAAAGGAGTGAAAATTGCGGGACACGAATATCTCCTCGGTATCACAACTCGGCTTAGACATTAATATTCAGAGCTCGAGGCACGTAGAGCTACGTGTCCGGCAATGCGGCAAAGGCTGCTCGCAAGCCCGCGCCGCGGCGTCGTAGCCGTATAAGTTAGCGGAAAATAAAAGGATCCGGAATTTTCATGCATGAAGAATGATCGCAATTATACGACCGCGAAATTAAAACCGGCAGAAAAATACACGGTGCCGTTGCTTGGTCGTTTCCGCGGCCGAAGTGCCGGGGACCTTCGAACGGATAAAAATTCGCGAGATTGCTCTCTTTTTCGCTAGTCGAGCCCCCGTATTTTCCCTTCGCGCGTTGTTGACCGTGCGCAATCCAAACAGCCAGAATTTCTTTCATCCCCCTCCAGTATAAATATTATTGCGCTTGCTCGGGACTCCGGCGAAAGCGAGTCAACACTAGGTGTTTCACCCTCCGCTCTTAATTACACCGAAGGACCACTGGCGTTTTACATTTTCTTCGATGGCATTATAAAATTGCCCGGAACTGCGACACGGGGAACAACGATCTAATTTGAATGCATTAAGGGCCGACGGGAAACGGCGCCTTTATTTTCATGTATTTTCGTTCGTCCTGACGCCATCGACGATCGAGTTCGACGGAAAATATTCCCCATAGTCGAGCAAAGTGATAGAATCTTTTAAAATATAAGTTTCTTTGACACGTGGACACGGTGTACGAAATTACTATGACTAAGAATCTAGTATAGGCTTGCACAGAATTCAATAAAAAAGAAAAATACACATTTTCGAACATGCGAAGGTGTTATGTTTGCAGCGATTAACGCAGTTAGAGCTTTATTTGAACGATGCCGGTGCTGTTGCACGCCAATGACACGCAATTGCACGGAGCCAGGAGGAGCAATATGCAGCAACAAGTTCTCAAGTTAATTGGGTGCAGAAGTCGAAATTAGGGTAACGAACAGCGTCGCTTAAGGAGCAGAGGAGTAACGGACGGGACGAGGCTCGAATGGACGATTGTACAGAAACAGCGGATCGATTCCGGCATTAAACGCAACGCAAAACTAACCCGAAGATTTCCACGCCGATTCCTCGGGGATCGTGGACGCCCGGTGAATAAAATTTCCAAGGGCGGCTCTTGAGCGGTGCATTTTTCATTTCGACAACTCGAGATATCGTCTTCCATTTCACAGCTCCAACTACTTTGCATAGCCGTCTCTGAACTTTTCCCGAATACTTAACCGACAGGACTTATGGGATATCCCCGGAGTAACGTTACAGCCGGAGTTTAGCGCGTGCAACTCCTATGGCTGAACACGACCGTCTGTTTCCGGTGGCCTTTGAACTTCCCTAGACCCGCGAAACCGTAACTCCGGGTACTTACTTAACGCTACCGAAAATTGCAGTTCCCTGGGAAAACTCCGACTTCCGTGGATCACCCTTTTCCGGGGAATTTGATTTTCTTTGTCAGAGGAACTGTTCGCCGAACTACAGCGTTTTCCTCGGATTTTCATAATATTTGATGCACTCGCTCGATGCACTGACGATTTTGCGAACAGTAAATTAGTCACGATATTTTAACCATTTGCAGTATGATTTCCTCTCTATGGGACCTTGTAACTTTCAGGTCACATGCTAACATATCGACATTTTACCAAATAATTTTAGATGATGTATACGTCTTAATTATATAAGGTCTCTCATATAACCAATACGAATATTGATGAGCAAATATCAAAGCCTTGCAAGTTGTCCGCAGTTAAATATTCAAGAAAAAAATTCGGCCCATGGAGGGTTAATAACATCCCTGATAGAACGAGACTATATTTGAGGCACTGGATGTAAAAACAACTTAACCCAGTTGAGATTTGGAAGCGAGAAAACGCAAATGAAATGCTTATTTATTGATTTGAAGTAAAGCGATTAAAAGAAAGTTCTCTAATATAATCAAACATCGAACATACGTATATGTAATAATCATGCATTTGATAAACGAACCGCCTGGTTTAAATATATAAATAATGAATATATAAATAAATTTATAAATATATAAATAAATTTATAAATATATAAATAAATTTATAAATATATAAATAAATAAATTACCAAATATTTTTATCGCTTGACCACAAATCACCATTAAAATGCAGTCATTTGAAATAGTCACGCTTGTTATATATTAGAAAATGCAGTATCGTTCCATTTGTACCAATCGCTATATTCACTTTATTATTCTTCCATTATTTACTGTTGTTTGCTATACTCTAGTGGAGACTGTGCAGTGAAGTATTGCGTACGGTAACGTCGGGAAAGGTCCTCTGGACATTGAGAATGTTTGTTAGCAGGTGGAAAAGTTTACAGTAGGTGACACCCTGGGGAGGCAGAGGCCAGAAGTTAGTTGCTGCGTAGAGGCACTGGGGATGTTGAAAACTGAACGAACCGTCCAACGATTGCTTCGACGTTCTAGATCTTGAAGATGAGAAATATTGCGGATGTATTTGTTCATTAATTAATTAACGATTCAATTTATTTTCCCGATTAATTCAATACCGATGTTGAAAGTACTGGAGAAAAGTTTTCAGTATGAGATCGTCGCGAAATCAATTATTCATTTCGTACGATGAATGTAACGATAAGAAGTTTTTCAGGTGACTGGATAGTCTGGATAACTGGATAAACTGGATAATGGATGAATTAATTCGCAGACTTTGGAACCAAGTCAAGAGTCTTGTGTCGGGGATTTATTAACGTGGAAATGAAATGAACAAATCATATTTGCGTCAAGACTCGCATTTCGAACTTCTAATCACTGACTCGCGTTTGTACACGGTTGTTATTTATCTAATTTATTCTAATTTTATATAAATTTATTATAATTTTTCACGATTTATTTATGACCTTTTATTAAGGTCTGTAGAACAACTAAGACGACAAGACACGTAGATCAAAATTGATAGATATGAAATTGAAATTACAAATGATCCTAAACGTACTCAATTATATTTCTGCCAAAATGACAGTTTTACGCCGTTGCAACGATTATTTAAGCTCGCAAAAAATTGTGGTCAATCTGCAGTTCATTGTTTACGACAGGCCAGGTGAACAGCCTTTTCTGTTGATTTAATCTTTCGCTTGTTTACTTTTTCACGTGATTACTCGAAGCCGCGGTAAAACGATCGCGGCGCAGCCATGCATTTCGTAGAATCAATTCAGCGTGCAAATAAACACAATGCAGTTGTTGCACTGATATTTACTGAACTGGAACGTCAACTTATCACGAGCTTACAATATAATACCGTTTTCAATAAATTGCACCACCGTAGGCGAAACGAGTTGCCTTTATACCGATTTCCATTTAACACTGTGTTCGAATAGGCTCGATGACCGAGTACAATAATGTTTGTTTAATTATCAGCGACAATTATCTGGTTAATTTACAGATATATTACAGATATATTACAGATACAGCTGATTAAAAATCGGCAGAGAGGCGATTGCTATTCATCTGTCACTGAAAAAATTAATAGCTAGTAAACTGAGAACGGACTGTTAATTAGAACAGTTAACATCCTTTTAACGTGCTTTCAAAGAGCCGGTTAAGTTCACTTTAACTTCACGTATTACCGGAAACTTTTCAGTTGCAGAGCTTCCTATCTGATCGGGAGCAAACTACTACTTATCCTCAGCGAACCCGTTTTCTATTAAAATTAGCTTGGACGACCTCTGTACTCATAAACAACTGTTAAATCTACGTATAATCTGCAGGGCACGATAGGTAACTTTTGATCGGGAGTCAAGAACAGGCTTAAATAATTCTACATAATCCCAGCTACTTATCTAAGATAGCAATGTCAGCTCTACTAGCATTAAATAGTTATACTTGCAAGTGCGCTTAGTTATTCTTGTGATGATCTCTCTGAACAACAATAAAATATACATGTTTCTACAACATGTTTCTGAGGCTGTCGAAAATTATAAATTAGGGTGGATGAGTCAATTACTGTGCCCTTTAGAAGTTATAGCCACTGAATGCAGCTTTGACAATTTATATGACATTTCCTAATGGTAAATTTTTAAAGTTCTTTTGTCGATATAAATTTTCCTGTGAAACAAGCATCAAATCTCCTTTGAATATTTAGAGAAAGAAAAAGATGTGAAGCCAATTACTGTGCGCCCATGAACTACAAAGATCAGTTACTGTTCTCCCTCCTTGAACTCTGAATTACACCGCTGTCTCTCTGAATACTGTGCCTTAATTACTGTGTTCTCTCCCTGGATGCCTCAATGACTGTACATAATAAAAATTAGAAATACTTTTATAAAAAGATGTAATATAATATTTAAAAGTTCACATTTAACTCTAAAGAAACTCTAAAGAAACGACGTGTTCTCGATGAACAGGCGAGTGCAACTATAATAAAACTTTGTTATAATTAAATTTCACAGAAAGATCTATTATAATTAATTCCGAATCGAATGGATTCTGTAATTTCCAGGGGCTCTGTTTCGATGAACACAGCAGAAGCCCGGCGAGAGCTGCGCTGTTCGCAAAGTGGTGGGTCGTTTTGGTCAATGAGCAGCAACGAGTACACGTGCGGTCATGGCTTTTACTCTTTGACACGGTCGCCGTGCCGGGGCAAAAAGGTCCAACGACGACGTCGAATTAGATTTCCTTAAATACGATTTCGCCGGGCGGAGTGCTTCGGTGCACTTCCGTCCAAGATCCCAAACAATCTTCCGGTCCAGCCGCGCGTCGCGTCGGTTCTCTGTGAGTTTTTCAATTTCCGTTATTGTTCCCGCTGCCCCGTGTGTCCATTTCGATATTACGTATCGAACGCGAATGAACGCGGCATGAGCGGGCCAAGGTTGTTACAAGATCGCCGGTTCCCGGGAAGTGCTTGGTAATGCTCTTTCGTCGCATCGAAGTTAAAAACGCTTCGGCAGGGCTTGGTGCACATCCTGGGAAGCAAGCATGCTTGTTATGTGCGCCAGTTCTAGAATGGACAACGCAATCTTCCTCGCTGCAACTTATTCGATTCTATTGGATTCTGTTGAGAATTTTTATTTACTCTGCGCCAGTACCGTGTTCCTGCTGGATATCAGCCGGTACCATTTTGACGCGTTATTTGCCGACAGTTACTGAATACTTATAAAAATAATTTACAGCTTTATTTTAGCAAATTTTTATAACGGAATGATTTATTTTGGAACAAATTACCTCGAATGATAATGATAATATTATTGTTACTACCTCGAATGATAATCAATGAAACTGTCTAAATAAAGTTTGGTCTAGCACAGTCGTTCGATAGTTTGTTAATAAAATTATATAATATGAAACTTAACTCTAACGATCTAAATAATATAATAACTAAATAATTAGGTTACCGATTGAATATAACTGCAGATCCTGCTAGATTTAATTTTCATAAAACAGTGCACAGAAAACAGAATTAGAGAAAAATGCTCGTGAATGATTAAAAAATTATTTGTTCTAATAATGAAATTATAAATGTTCACGCTTTTGGTTAAAGCAGATTTTGCTTCAGTATTTTTGATGGCTGTTTTCAAAGTACGCATTTCGCGGAGTCGTGCCCGATAAACGGCCAGAAAGGGAGACACTCGTCCGAGTTCCAGAGTCGAGTGCCCAATGCTTCCGAAATAATTAGCAAAGGAGGCAGACGTTGGAAAAATTCATTCCCGCGATAAGCAAATTGAGGACGAGTTATTTTAAATTTGCATGGCGATTTTTATTCAGCATTCGTTTCGGACGGCTCCAGTGGTCACAGATTAAAGATCACCTTTTTCAGCTTTTATTGCTTTCCCAGGACTGTCTAAACTGATTACACAGTTAGCTGACTGTCGAAATTACAAAGAATACCATGCATTGTTTTCGGATGGAACGATGAAACAATTTGCTAAAGCGTGGACAGCGAAACCACTAGGTTAAACGTATGTGGGTCGAACGTATGGTTAAACGTATTATAGTGGAAGAATAATAGTTGCATAGATAAGTTTTTAAAATTGGATCGTTCAATATTTATTAACCGGGGGATCCATTTTCCAATTTCAAACCTTTACGAGCATTCTGCCTCAAGCTGGACCATCTGAAAGGTTTAAACCATGCACATCTGGGGTCTAGACCACGGTACTTCCCATGCAGACCGACCATTTTTCTTCGGAACTAAGTTAGTGGCCAGTCGCAAGATTTACAGTGTTTTACCACTCACCGTCAAGTTGAGGGTTTCTTATGAATTTCTTATATACTCCACCCTAGATCCCAGGGAGATGAGCTCTACGTGTTCACGTATGTACACGGCGGCTCGCCTAAGCGTGCCACTAAAATTACTTGTGAATTATTCGTGGAACGCTACGACCAAAAATTGTATATATTTTATCAAGAGATCGCGGAATATAATTGTTACTATTTTACTAGTAAATATAAAGACCAGTTTGATTCTCTTATCTTTATTTTACTTAGCATCCAGCGATTTCTTCTACTAAATTAATACAGTGTATAACAGCGAAATGGCTCTAGCACTTTAAATAAACAAGTTCGAATTCTATTAAATTAAATTTTACTCGTTACAATTAAAATGCTGAACTGTCTTTCAAAAGATAATGTACCATTTTTATTCGTACCATACTTTTCCAGAACAAATAGTTCCCAAGTAATTTCAGGTGACCCGTACCCAATTATTAACCAATCAAGAAGGAAAGTTGATGGACTCTTGACTGCATCCACGAAACCAGGTCAGACAAATTACAACACTTTAGACCAGCCATGGTCACAGATTGTCCTGTAGGAAACTGTAGTAGCTCCGTTAAAAGCAACGCAGCCACACCTACTCATAAAGAGCACTCTGGACAGCTAGAGCAACGTAGACAGTATCTGCAGTTGGACTTGCAAAATCGGAAGTACTTCCTGTGTGGCTCCAATCGGCATAGTCTAACTTTGTTTATTCGAAAGCGGTGTCCTCGAGAACAATCCACAGTGCTCTCTGCACAAGGAGCTCTTGTCCAGCTCGAGACACGAGCTTCTTCAGCAGACTTTTATTCTCCTACCTATTCTTGTATGAATACAGTTATCATATAGGCTAAGTTAACTGCTGTGCATCAACTAATTGGCCATTGCATTTGGCAAGATAAAATGAGATTGTTGGTGTTGTGAGAGATAATACAGTTTATCAGATATGTTAAAACCAACTGGTGTTCGTCAACTAATTGGCCACTGTTTTTCTCAAGATAAAATGAGACTAATGGTCTTACGAGAGATAAAAAGGTAGCAAAGTTCACCTAAGCAGTAAACTATAAAATGAAGATAATTTTCAATACCACATGAAGACTATTTACTAGCAAAAGTACTCGTCTAAGTACTCGCGTTTTTGGAATCTCGAAAAAGTCGCCTCTTTTCGATGGAAACCAACCGACACGCGAAAACCGACCGATAGGCGAGCAAACAAAATAGTTAGTTCGATTTCTCTACGCCGACAGCTTCAATTAGACAGAAATTAAAAGACGATACACCGAGCCGCTGGGAGTTTCGCAAATAACAGGGTCTAGATCGTTACTTTGAGTCGGAAATGGCGCGGCTGCTCGTCGCAGGTGTAATTGGATACGCGGGGGAGTATCGGTTGCACAGTCTGCAAAGCTGGTGGAAGTTCGACGAAGTGTTCGTGACAAAACACCTCGGAAATATTCAAATGATCCGGGGATCGGGGGGATTCGAAGTTCGGAACTCTGAAACCCTGAGTGAAAACTACTTACTTATTGCCACGCAGACTCTCCACAGGCCACTGTAGGTAACTTTGCTGTCAGGCTCCACGGAAGTGTTCGACGAAGTTTTCGGCAGCTTCTCCTCCGTCAGAAGCCACTCCCCCGTGCTGATGGCGACGGTGACGACTACCAACGACAGCATCGCGGACAGACCGGACGCGATACCGAGACCACCACCGCCGGCGTTGCTGGCGTCGCTGCCAACGACCACACTGCCTCCGGACGCACCACTAACTACACCCCCAGCACCAGCACTTGAGGAACCGGCACCGCCAAGGCCTTCGCAGCACCAGCAGCAACAAGACATCACCACGAGCCGCCCTCTTGTCATGGGGGCATCCCAGCAACAGCAACCGGTTTACCACTGCAACGTTGTCGGCCTGACCCTGTTCAAGTTAGACGATCACCCGCGTTCGGGATTCGACCCTAATGCCGAGGTGTCTACAAGATAGATGATCAATTCCTCTGCTTTGTTAGTCTTTGGACTGTTCAGCCTTTGGATTTTTTAGCCTTTAGACCTTTCAGCGTTTGGACTTTTTAGCTTCTAAACTTTGCTGTCTTTGCTCCTTGCGGTCTTTGGAATTTGCAGCCTTTGCTTTCTATTTTACGCTATTGTGAGTAACACTCGTGTGTCATCGTATGATTCAAGTGATAGAAAATCAGTCCAAAAAGGTACCTGGCGCAGGGAAAAAGATACTTCTAATTTTTGATCACATCCTCTATCCTGATGCTCGTAATTCGTTAATTCCTTGGCGAAATCATGTGTGCTCCAAGGATTACGGTGACTTGTAAATGAAATCCTTATTGCGCCGTCTGAAGTAGCTTATTCCACTTGGAAAAGACGATCGGATATGGACATAGAGATCGCAGCTGTGAGCTTTGAGAATGTATGGCGGCACAGGTTTCCGGTATTGCCTTCAGCAGTTCCCGGCCCTGGAGATTAATAATTTGGTCGGTTCTTCTGGCGGCGGCAAGACGAATGCTCTCTTGTTCCCAGTTTCTTGCGTCGTTATTTCGCGAGTTATGGTCGAAAGTTCGCGGAAGAGGGGGAGGATGGAGAGGGGTAACGAAGACCGGTTGGTACTGGCCGTTAGCAGTTTTCATCGATAATGCAGCGGCAGTAGCGGCAACAACTTATTTTTCGAGGATGAACGAGCCGGAATGCCTCTATCCTCGTTTTCTTTATTTGAGGAGATACGCAGGAACTTGATCCGTAAAGCTCCGCCGTGAGCGGTCTAAGCCCCGCTGTTGATAAAGGATAGGCTGCCGGGCTCGGCACCGCTGAATGGTTGATGAAGGATTTGGGAAGTTGGGATATCTTAAGCGCGGCCGGGTCGAGTCGCTCGATTGGCTCCCGTCGCGGGAACGTTTCGGAGACTGTAATTGATCGATGAAACTGCTGACAACCGGTTCCCGCGTATCTCGACCCCCGGGGGCCCCGTGAAAGCGAAGTTTCGTTGCGATGCGAACTCAGTCAACGATCTGGCAGCCGACCGGCTAACTTCTGTTATTTTCGTTCGGCAGAACCGTTGGTCTCTAACTTCAGACTGGCAACCGGGAGCCAACACTTTCTTCGGAATTAGGAAAGTTCACGGGTGCCGGCGCGCGCGAGTCTAACGATGAATGATCAGATCACCGTCTCACGGTCTCAAGCGTGCCAGCCAGGCCACGGGACATGCTCCATTTATTATGAACACATCGGCCGCGTCGTCGGTCGGTTTTGCTCGGCGGCGTGCTCAATCAACGATCGCGACGCCTCCAAGTTCATAGCTTCGCAGCCAGAAGTTCGCCAAGGTGGCGCAGCTCTCTCCCAGCAACTCTGCAACAGAAAGTGTCAATCCGGTTAGGATTTATGAGGTACGCGGGTCCTGCTGTTCGGCGAAATGTTTCCCGGACTCAAGATGCTCCGCCGAGTTTCATGAATCTTCCGCGCCGCGAACCGTTCCGCATAAATTGCCGGCGAAAATCGAGCTTTAGTCGATTTATGTTTGCGTTGACGCGATGCGCCGGCGAATATACCTGGCTGGTTTCGCGAATTAAACGGGCACGAGACGGCGAAGACGGGAAATAAATTTTCAGCAATTGTGCGAACTTCGTGGCAGCGTCATTCGGTTAGACGAATTTTCTGACGAGTTCGAGGATGGAACGAGTGGATGCTACGGTGGGGCGAGGCAGCTGTCGGCTCATTGTGTTTTATGATTTTGGATCGCGGCGTTATAAATTGAACGACTTAGTCTTGTAGGCTTTTTATTGATACACGTGGAGCCGAAGACGCGAGTAATTCTGATACCGAGGGAATCGAGTTTAAAATTAAAATGCAAATTTTTATGTACTGTTTCTTTGAAAGTAAGTTACGGTTTTAAATATTTCACTCTTAACTGGTATAATTTCCACAAGAGTAATTGGTATACTGGAGTTACGATTTAAAAAAATAAGAATTTTTATATAAATATACTGATAAGTATTAAATTTCACTATATTTTTTACGAATTTCTTAAAGAAGATGGCAATGGTATAGTGATATTAAAAAATTACTATTTAGTATACGTTTTTTGGGAGTATAAATATTATAATTGCAAATTTGATAATTTTATAGTGTTAATTTATACTAATAACTTCGCTCCACAAAACTGCACAGTAAATATAAAATTATTTAAAAATTTTATCAAATTTTATAATTTAAAATATCAAATTTAGTTTCTGATCAAATTAATCATTTATAAAATAATAAAAATATGGAAATTTTGACTCAAATGTAACATCAATTCTGGCATGATTAACGCAAATGCATTGTAATTTATAATACAATAGCAAAGTGAAAGACTTCTTCGATATATTAGAACTAACATGAGAAGTTCCTGAAACATGATGACATAGGATAACAAGGAAAGGCTTACAGCAACACGTTTTCATGCATCGGAAACTTGTTGCAGTTGTGTGAACCTGTCGAACGTAAACACCATAACGAAATATTGCGCAAGATTTTGATTTGATGGTTACGCATATAAATAAAGCAAATACCACGTGCACACGTCGTTCGAAATGTGTACTATTCGGATGATAGAGCACTGTGATGCTTCTGTAGCAGATGCTTCACTTTAGTATTTGAAGGGAAGAACAATTGCTATACTTTGAATTTCTTAAAAATTGAAAAAGCACAACAGATTAATGTCAATTTATAAGTTACTTTATAAAGTTGAATGATTCCAATGATCAACAACTGGTTAAAAAGAATTATTTAGTGAATTAACCAAAATAATCATGAGATCTATTTTATTTCAGAAATTTCTCGTACTTTTGACATTTAAACAAATTTGTCATTTTGCTTACTGATTAGAAAGTTTTTTAACGCTAGAACCACCGACGATTGGCGTATCTATTTCTACCGGAGGAGTCAAAATTGGTTTCTTAAATTTTTACACAGTTTCTAAGTAATTCTATGGGAATACTTCTGCAGATCACGATAAAAAATAGAGTTAAAAATATTATGGCACAAAATAACGTTCCCTCTGTAAGCGTTTCTTTCTGACTAAATGTGAAATATTTCCCGCGATGCAGCATCGAAAACAGAAGAATATCGATATATATATACAAGCGTTACGTATTTTTATAACAAATCGAAAAGAAGAATGAGAAAATAGAGCAAACATAACATACACATGTACCTTATGAAAACTTTTGTACAACGTATATGTACGAAAATATGCTTGCTTTTTTAAAAATGAATTTGGGCTATACGAAAATAATACGAGACACTTAAAAAATTAGGAATTTACCTACGTTCTATGAAGATCAGAATGACTCGTATCGATAAATGTAGGTACACGCATACAATTTTACAACAAAAAGACAAAAAAGAAGTAAACTGCTCTACATAATTACTTATTGACATATTTTAGAAAATGTGATTAAAAAAGAAAAAATGTTCTGAAAATTAGTAATGATTACAAGAAATATCAAACAAGGGTTCACACCCTCTGCCAGGTCTAATATTACATCTCAAAGATCTTGTTGATTAATGCAGTACTTCCTTTTTAATCAAGCGAGCTAGTTAAATAGCCGACTCTCCATAGGAAATGCCATCAAAGCTCGAAATTACAGCTGAATCGAGTAAGTAACTCGAAAACTGTAACGAATGTTTATTTAAGACCTTACAGCGAGGTATCTAAAGGGTAAGCTAAAGGATTCAGCAAAAAGATTCGATCGCGAAAGCAACTCAGGCCAGCCGGCAGTCGAAAAAGCATCACGCGGAACATCAAAAGTCACCGCCGCGAAGACTGCAGCGAAAATAAAACCGAGGAACTGCATCAGAAGTAAAAAAAAGATGGCAGAAGGTCTGAAGCAGGTGCGGCAAAAATCCGCGACAGATCCCTCAGGATAGTCAAGTGTCAAAGCCTCGTTGGATTATCATGCCCTCTTGAGTCAGTCGACTCGGCAGCGTTGAAGAATCCTCTAGAAGGCATATTCTAGCATCCGAGCAAGGGCCGAGGAAGAAGAGCGGAAGAAGAAGAACAAAAAAGGAGAGGAAGCGAACGATCGAGGACAGAATAAGAGAGAAAAGGTGGAAAAAGAGGGACGCGGATCGGCTAGAGCACCTTACGTCCTCACGCATTTTGTTAATCCCTTAATCGTAATTGAATCGACGTTTCGGTCTTGCCGGGGCCGCGAACAGAAATTGAACTTTTAATCCGGCCCCGGTATAAATTCCATGGGGTTGCTATTAGCGTAATCCGTGAACTCGCCACGGTGAGCCCTCCCAAAGGCCCTACGGGTCGCGACTTTTTATCAGGCGTTGCCCGCCCCCTCTTAACCCGGCCTCTTATCCCGTGAGGATTATCGAAGCCCAGACTGCCGTGGGCGGGTCTCCTTCGATTCAACTGCGGCAGAAGTCGATCGAGACAAAAGGAAAGACCGCGGCATTGACGTACGCTGAAACCTAACATCCGAGATCCTCCGGCAGGTATTTCCCTCGGAATCCACGGAGCTCTAGGAGGGCCGTGCTCCCTGCCTTTCTCTCGAATTTTTCTCAGCAACTTGCCAACACAATCTCCACATTCCTCTTGAATCGAAACGTGCGTCGTTCCGGTTCAAAATTGCTGTTGCTCCGTTCCAAATGAGTCGCCTTTCGACGCCACTGCAGAGCTTCCGTTCGAAATTAAGGATCCTCGTAACACAGCTTTGAAAATGCTTTGTCAATATTGTTTTAGCCAGATCATTGGCAATATAGCAATGAACTTTTTAGGGGTGTTAGGTTCAGCTTTCAGCTGCGGGAAAATAGTTTTTTGCTACTTCGAAATTGCTGTTGGACAGTTTTAAATGAGTCGATGTTCGACATCGATGTTAGAGTGAGGATTTTCGTGTAACAGTTTTGAAAATAGGCGAACATTGTTAATTTTTTTTAACGAGACTATTGGCAATATGGGAATGGTAATTTGGGAATGTTTGAGTGCGGAGTTGAACTAATAGAAAATATTTTTCTTGGTTGGATTTTCATTGGATAAAGTTCGAGTCAGGAGAAATTTCAAAATTCGTGCGAGGCTATTAAAAATATGCTGATGTGAAATGAAATGTTCTTTGCGAATTTTTTTGAAGAGGTCTACTGCCAGTATGTGACACAACCTTTTTAAGATGTATAGGTATATTATTGAACCATGAGAAAGTTCTTTTCTTACATTACTATATATAGTAAAATGAATAATTCACTCAAAGTTAGGTAACACTAATTTTCCAACAACTTCCAAAATACGAAGTGTTCAATAGTTTCTAGCATTAAAACAGAATAACCTGACTTTATCAGAAAAATTCACTTTATACAATTAAGACCATATAAATCAATATTAATATAACTGAAACAATACCCTATCTAATATACTATAACAATGAATGATCACCATCGCTCCACAAAACCCGAAAAATCTTAACAATTCGAAACTGCTTAACGAAGCTAATCCGCCGCATTCTCTTCACGCGAAACGAGCGCATTTATTCGTTTGATATGCAAATTAATTAACACTGAACGGCCGCAACTCGCAGCTCAAAAACAGCGAGCATAACTTCCGCCGTGGAGCAGCATTCGCGAACTTCTCGGGACACGGGAGTATCTAAACGCGTCTTATCTTCTGCCAGAATTTTAATTGTCTCCGCTCTCTCCGTGTCTCACCGACGTTCTCATTTATTATCATCACGCTGTTTCAATTTCTCCGGGCACTTTTTAATACCATTCCGCGTGCAGCAGGCGGCTGCATTTAATCGAGGCGAGAGCGTAGCGAGCGCATCTGCTCCAAGACGAGTTTTATCTGCGGCGTAACGCATCGATGACGAAATTTGGCTGTTTAAACGGAGAACGCTGCTCGTAATTTCGTTTCGAAATTATTTGCACCCGGATGCAGCCCCTGAAACACGCAGCCCCGGCGCGACGCCGGATGTTCACGGGGTGCGAATGCAGGTTGCGGTTTCGCCGGAACAAGAACTTCTGCAGTGGTCGCACGGTTACGCGACATGTGACTTTGGTTTCGACTTATGGAGTAAATGCTTGGCAGCCGACAGGCTCTCTCTCTCTCTCTCCTGGTCTCTTTGGCGAGTTAGGAGAGTCGTCGCTCGTGAAACTTGATTGTAAAGTTCAAGCGACAAGATATCGACAAATGCATTTCCGCCTCTACGTGTCGATCTCTGTCCCGGTCTCTTGAGCCTTGTGATGCTCTCCACGTAACGCGGCTTGATTATCACTCGCTCGCTTTAATCGTTCGCGCAACAGTAATCGCGAGATGCTCGGGTATAATCAAGTTTTGCAATATCTTTCCGCGAATTTAACATTTAAAGCTAAGGGAGCATGAGCGCCGGGTTGATTGGAAATTATTGTCGACTGGGTTTATGGGTGGAATCTCTTTTAGAGATTCTTGCGTGGTGAATGGAGCTTGAGTGGAGAGTGTATGGGAAATTGCCGATACTGGCATGAAGAGGGTGCAATTATTAGCTTTGACAGTGGTACGCTGCGAGGATAACGCGTACGACGTAACGTTTTATGCGAACGTTTCGTTGTAGTTGCGGTGTGTAGGTGTGTATACGTGGAATTGTGGATCGATAGCGAAAGAAAGTTACATCGATACAGAAATTGAAATTGAAAAGTAGATTAGGGTAGCTAGTTTTCGGATATTTTATATTGATCATGTAAGACATATCGTTTATTCTTTCACTTTTTCGTTTAATAAAAAAATTGATACGTCTTATTGCATAAATATAATGTTAATTACAGCACAGTAACTGGTTCCATTACCTTAGAGTAATGTATTTGAAAAAGAAACGAATTAAGAATTTTGGGGCGAGTTTATTAACATTTGATTCGGTTAGTATCATAGTGACATAAGTCATTGTGAGAAAGAATAATAATTATTATTATAATTTATTCAATTTTAATACTATTATAATTTAGAGTTCAGTTAATTTATAGCAACTTTATAATCTATTTCCCCTGCCTTTTTAACATAGTGGCATGATAAATTACATTTTCAAACATAACTGAAAATTTTCGAAAATGTCACTTACGCCACTATGACAAATAACAGAAATTTTCTTTTTTAACTGTTAGGGTGGTGTTAAGTTTTTAAATATATTATATTAACAATATTGGCAGATATTATATTAACAAATACGTTCTTAAATACCAAACTTTGCGAATTGAACATCTGATAACCGAATACAAATATTTACAATTAATAATTATTGCATGATTTATCTAGCGGTGTGATAGTAAGGTGTGATCAATGCACGGATAAATGAGAAAGCTCTTAATATTGACAATGTTCATTTTAGCGCCGGCACAGTGGAATACATGAAACATTAATTGAGCTGTTATCATATTGGATGGCGCAGCGAGGGTTGGCTACGCGGCTCAACAGGTGATTAAAATATTAACGTGACTTCGCCGTTCAACTACTTCCGGAAAAAATATTACTAATTGACCTGATTGAACCAGTTTGGGGCCTTTTATTATAAAAGATTCGTGCGACGCGGCTGGCAACATTTGTTTTACAGCATAAAAATGATTTACTCTGCAGTGAAAATGAAAAGCTCTCTTCGTAAATTAATTTTCGAGCTAGTCAAAACTTATTCCATCGATTCCCATCGAATTCGTGGCTAACGACACAATTACATGACCTGTGTGAACAATTTTTAATAATTAACAACAGTTTTAAATAGGTTATCGAATGTTATAATTAGATTGTGGATCTGTATGCAAAATAAAAATGTTATTGAATTGCAAAATGGAAATGTACTTCCCCTTTTAACACTAGATTTAAAATTTAATTCAAATAAGACAATTAATCTGACTTTTTACTAAGTGGCACATATATTGAATAAATAACTCGTAAATGTTTCTTTACAATCTCGTAAATTAAAAAATTAATAAACCATCATTTTCTGTAAACCTATCGTGTTAATAATTGCAATAAATTAAGAATATTCTGAACTCCTTCGAATGTTTTTATTCTTTAGTATTTCACTTGATCAATGATAACATTAATGCACAAAATGGACATTCTGGTTAAAGCAAATTCTGCAATGAAATGTACGAACTGCTTTGGCTAAGATTAATTAAAGGACTGTAAATCAATAATAAATTATGCATTATAAAGACGCCGCAATATTTTACGTTTGCCAAGGGAGAGCGGCAATGTTTACAAGGAAATATGATGTTACGTGCCGCGGCAAATAACAGAGCAAAATTTGAAAAGTGTAATCTTACGCATACAATATTAAAGGCTTTAACGTGCTCGCGTCACGTTTCAGTGGTTTATTTTGTTTACGCGTTTCTGCGGCAAAAGGGAGGATAGGACCGCGCCTCTCACGCGCGCAATCGCATGCGAAAGAAAAACGCAACAGAATTTCCCGGTGGATGGCACGTAGCTTTTTCTCGAGAACGAAGTATCAAAAATATATTGACAACTGCGAATAGTTCTTCTCTCGATTTACGGAACGTCAGCGCCATTTATCTTTCCAGAAACGCGCGAACGCGGTCTGGGCTTGTCGGACGAATGCTGGGTCACTTTGACCCGTGACAGAATTCTCATTGTCTCTCGGGTTCAAGAAAAATGTACGGTCGCAGTTGCGTATTTGTCATTCCCTTAAATAAATAAATCGATTTTGTTCTAGCTACGATGGAGTGAATGGTGATCCTTTGACAATTGTTTCGTAAGAAACAATTTGATTGTGACACTAAATATTGGTATGCCACATTTCAAAATAATTTTGGAAATATGTAGTAATAATTCTTATATAATAATTAGTATATAATAATTATTCACAATTTCGAAAACAGTTTAAAGGACGAATATTAATAAAAGAGTGTTTCTTCAGCCGCCCAGCTTCCCCAGTGAATAATCACCGCGTTTCTAGAAATAACAATGAACAAAAATTCCGGGACGCGGCTTAAGTACGTAGAAACAATTCTAAGAAGTTTCGCAACAACGCGTTGCCTGATTCGCCTGCAAAAAAATACCCAAAAACCAGTCTCGCGTTAGTGCCTTAAAAAATCCAACATTAATGAAAAGAGTGTTCCCTCAGCCGTGCAGCTTTCTCCGCGAATAATCACCGCGGTTCTGAAAATAACAATGAACAAAAATTTAAGTATGTACAAGCGAGTCTACGAAGTTTCGCAATAATACGTTGTCTGGTTCGCCCGCAAAAAATGCCTCGAACCCAGCGTTAGCTCCTTAAAGCCGCCCTCTGTTCGCGAGTCAAACAAACAATGCCTGTTGTCTTCGTTAAATTATCGCGTTCGAACAACCGGGCGGGACGCGGGGGGAAAAAAGGCGCGGGCAAACCCCAGCGAACTTTAGGAACTGAAATAAACGGCGTCCTCGAATGGTTATATAAGATCTTTGAAAACAGTGCCTCAATCTTCCCCGAAGTATCCGCTGTTACAATTTGCCGGAACTTTTAAAAAAGTTCCATTCGGGCTCTTCCCGAGCATTCTATACGAGTTTCGTGCAACCTACTTTGCGAAGAACATTTGGCCACACGGTAAGAAACTCCCTGTACCGTAATGCATCATGGGAATGATTCAACTTCTTAATCTGAAGCGTTTGAGATGCAAACGCGGCTTCTTCGCTCTCGTCACGTAGTTTAAAGCGGCGTTTCCCTTCCCCGGACTTCTTTTCCGCCGTGGAATCCGTCGAAAGTTCGAAATTGGCCGGCGTTCACAAAGAAGAAATCAACTCCGTTCTAATGCTTCCATTTGCAAACACTCTGATACCCGCGACTTTTTTTCTTCCTGCAACGTGACGGGGAGAGCTCGCAGCCCCGAGTGCAACTGTCTTTGACTATTTAAGGAGCTTACGCCAGCGAGGATCTGCTCGCGAAGCTCCGCGAACCGACTGTCATTTTTGTGACAGAGCGAGTTTCGCTGGCGAAAAACGTTCCGCAGCTTCGAGGAGAGTGAAAATATGCGGGGATCGACATCGTTCTGAAACTTTCTGATAGCTTCAGAGCGTGGAACTTTTTCAACCCTCCGCTGTCACATTTCGTATGCGCAGCACGTATGTTGTACAATTTCCAAGCAACAGTTCCTTAAAAACAAGCAATACTGCTCAGACCTAAAAATTTGAAAATACTATTTAGACATTCTGGAACATCTTTATTAGAACTCTATATCTCACTTGCAAGTGTGTTGAATTAATTGTTAATTTCACTTCTTCGGAAACAAAATTGCTTCAGTCAGCGGACTGCGGAGTATTAAACAATATTCACAGCAGAAAGAAAGTCTTAAAATATAGGGTAGTGAAGCCTATGAAGCATAATTCACTGTATATTTATCGAATAAAACATATGCGTTCACGTAAAAATAAACAAAACAGAAGAATGTAAAAATTTAGTGTTAACCCTTTGCGCTCGAGATTACTTTAATTTCAAAATGAAGACACTTGTTCCAAGTACAGTGTTTCCATTTGGTACGATTGTCTTTATTTGATACATATGGAATTGAACGCGCATGCGTATTATTTGACAATTTATCGAACGCAGACAAAAATAATGTGAAAATTCTCTCAAAAATACTAGAGCAACTTTTAGCGTCGCCTCAGAGTCGCCACTCGAGTGCAAAGGGCTATTAGGTATTGTATGATGCAGTCGGTGCACGGAGCAATTTTCGACAATGTTGCGTTTCATTGTTACTTGCCGTGCGCGTGGGTTAAATGAATAGTTAGGGGGCATTGTGCAATAAACGTACCGATATAACGCGTTTTCGTGAACTTTAATTCCAGAGATCGTAAGAGATCTGCTGCACGAAAACAGTTTTTAAACAAATTCCTCCCCCGCACGAGGATTTCTTGAAAAACGCGAATTCTCGTCGAGACGAAGCATAGTTCTTTATTTCGACGGCTGGTTGATTTAGTGGCTCCGCTGAATCCGTGGATATTAATCCACGGTTTTTTTTTAGCGATTTACCGTCTGAGTGTAAATAGTAATTAACAGGCAGTTTATTTACCGGCTAGTAAATTAGGAATGAGGAGCATTTTCCTGGCAGCGGCTTGATGACCCACTTTGCGCCAGAAACTGGTTCGAATCGATCGGCGGCGGTTTGCAGAAAAACTTCGTTAAGTACGGATAATGAAGCAACGATGGAGCGGAACTGCGCCAAGCGTAAGGAGAGTCTCGCTCGCTAGCTAGCTCGCGGGGCGTGCGGTTAAAGAACAAGTAATGGCGCGAGCGGTATCACTCCAATCACGCGATTCGAGCCTAATTGCTATCGGTTTTCACATTACTCATTACCGTTACCGAAACAAGACCGCCGTTCCCTGAAAAATTGCTTTAACGAGGACTATTCCGTGCGTCTAGCATAACTTCTCCGCGGCGCGCCGGAAAATTATTCCGATTTCAATGCGCTGCGCGGTCGGAATTTCAGTTATTTAATCGACGGACAGAAATTTCTCCATTATGAGTCGAATTATAAATATCGCATGCAACGAGATCCTCGCCGTGACTGTAATGTGATACTGCGAAAAGATGACACAGTCGACGAGAGCACAGTTCTGAATTATTAAAACGATATTTTATGCGAAATATATCTCGAGTAAATTCTTCGAGTACAGTTTTATTCGTATATTTGGAATAAATTTTTGGAATGAAATTTTTGGAATGAAATTTTATCTGAAAAATATTTCGAGCCAATTCTTGGAATGAAATTTGATTCGTATATCTCGAATAAATTGTTCGTATAAAATTTTGTGATTTATAAGTTACATTGATAATACTGTTACTATGTTGAAAGAACGAAAATGAGGTATTGTTCTTGTCTCGATTTTCAAAAGGTTTTTCGAAAAGTCAAGAAACAGCGAGAGAGATGGGTTTTAAAAGACGGACGAATTTCAAGTGCCAGTTTGCTGGATTAATGAGAATTCTTTGAACCGGTGCACGATGCAGTGTAACTGCAGCAAATGCAATTGCTCGTGTGATCTTGCAGAGGAATCTGCAATTTAGTACGTGCACAATTTGCTTGTTTACTAGGAGGATGAATAAAGGAGAGAATGAACGCAATAAGAGAAGGAAGAGATCGTTTGTTGTTTAGAGATAATTCGACTAATAAGTTTGATAATATTCGCTTGATTTCTTAATTAGTCGAGAAAACGAACAGGCAAATATACGTAAAATAAATCCTAGATCATTGACGATTCTTAAGAAAATTCGAAAACAAGGATCGCCACTAATGCTAATGTGTATCAATCTTAAAATGAAATTCACAATGAAATATTAATTCGATTATCAGTCTGTATACCGAACAAGCAGATAAACGTGTCAAAAGACGATCATTAATCTTCGTAGATACTCGGTAAAATTCCCAGGGAAATATCGCGAGGAACGCGGCGGGTTTGAAAAAGGCGAGCTGAATTTTGAGGTGTTTACCGTGATAATGAGAGTTCTTTGAACGCGAGTGCGACGCAGTAATACCGCGAAGTTCAGAAAACGTGTACACTTGTCCGTCGGGAAGATGAAAATCTTGCGCAGCAATTAAAAGTATACACGCAGCCAGGCTTCTGTTGGGAGCTGAATTAACTCGAGTTACTTGAAACCCGCGGCTGTTCCTTATTCCGTCGGAATTAAATTGCGAACTCGTGTTGCCCGAGCATTTTTGGCGCGTTTTAATGAATGGTGCACAGTTTCGCTTGTTCGACGATATTTTTAGGATGTTTAGAGCTGTAAGAGCTGTGGCAATAACGAGAATGGAACGAGAAACAAGGTAACAATGCGGGAACCTGACCAAATATTATCGATTAAGCTCTGAATAACAGCAACAACGACGGAGTTGTTACTATACCGCGGATTTTTCTATAAAATAAAAATTGTGGCGAAACATTGGGAAAAACGTAAAGGTAAAAATATTCTCAAATTCTCCTGGCACCTTTCCCACCAAAAATGCAACAAATCGCAGTCTAGTGGTTAGCGCCAAGTATAGAAGCGAAAAGAACTGCGACGTTAAATATCTAAACAATTAATGACCGTCTGTTCTTAAAAGAGACTTTGTGCGGAGGCTGATCAAATAATCAGTGTTACACCTAAAGACGTCTCGTTGCTGGTCGCGCGTCTCGAGAAATAACGCTGCTAGACAAAAAATTTTCATTGTAAGAGCATATGACAAGTTGATGGTCGGAAACGGGAGCAACGAGCTTCGTTATGCATAGATAATGGAAAGGGAACGCAGGAATAATAATCTAGCATGTTAATCCTTCCGACGATGCTCAATATCTGCAGAAAACGACTTGGCTAACAAAGGCGGCGTAATTAAGCCGTGCTGATAGCGATTGGCTGCCTCATTAGCGTCCTGGGGTCATAGCTTCCGAGCTTTGCGAATGCGAAAGAGTTTCGTCAGGTAAATCCTGAAATAAAATAGCTGAGATCGCGGCGTGTCATCGCATTAATTAAGAGTATTAATAACACAACTTTTGCTTTGTCGATTTGAATTGCTAATAACATTTGCTAATAATAATATTTGCGATACTAAAGCGTCAAAACGACGTCTTTGGGATCCTTTCAGCGTACGAGGGTCTCCCGCATACCTCTGTGTAACAACACTGTATTGAATTACCTCACCGTTAATAATAAAAATAATTAATAATAAAAAATATCAATAACGAATGCTGCTAATACGTAGAAATCGGAAATTATAAATACCGTAATGGATTCATGGTTTCGCCGGTACCCGAAGATGAACGATGGCATTCGACCTTCCGATGATCCCGGAATTATTGCAGAATCGATGATTCGGGTTCCGATCAGGTGGGGAAGTTCCAGCGGACGGTAAGGACGAACAATGAAGAGCGATCAAAGCGTCGGCGAGGAAGGTCGAAGACAAATTTATGTCGGCGGCTTTCATCGGAGCATGATAGTTTGACTTCGTGCTTAATGTCTATTCCCTGCTTTGCTGCGATATTAATGGAACCGCGTTCAGTAAATTTCTGCGGGTAGATAATTGTGCGCAAGACAGTGACTGAATTGAACAATGCGCCGCTGAAACGAAGATTTAATGAAATGATTTCAATGAATCCGTGGGGGAGCAGGGATGTTCAATGAAATATTCTGTTGGCTGCTCGAAGAAAATTGAAGTTTTAATGGAGCGTCGTAAGCGCACGCGCTTCGGTCATTCAAATATAAAATTCAAAGCTTGGATTTCGCGGATAATGAACGAGACAACTCGATTGTTACGAGATAAAGTCTTTAAAGGAACGCGCGATCGATGTATTTTCGACTCTCCTGCGATCCGCCGCGAACGCGTGTCGAAGTCAATGAAACCTGGCAGTTTATTCTCAAGCACGCGCAATTTGCTAAATAAATTTGTTTATAAAACTCGCGCAACTCATTTACGAGTCCATGAAATTTGTTTACGAGTTCATGAAATTTATTTACGAGATCGCGAAATTTATTTACGAATTCGTGGGATTTGTTTAGTAGACGCGGCAAATTTATTTAGCAATTTCTCCGCGTTTGAAGGTGTCGCGTTAATTTCGCGCGAAACTGAAACAAACAATGTATTGGTCGATATTTTGAAATAAATGTAAAACGCTTTTCTATATACAGCGAGTCGCAGTGCTGTTGGCAACCCAATGTAGCCAAAAAGTAAAAGTGCAACTGGAGTTTAATGGAATTGATTTGTTTAGAAATCTGTCTAAAAATTTGTAAAAGTGCGTACTTCGCTGTTAATTGTTATTATTAGCACTTTCTGCAAACGAGAATTCTTCTTCGTTTTTAAATATATTTCTGTGGCAATAATTTCGAGATGCAGTATACTCGATTTATTATAACTGCTTCAAATTATCGAAAGAAGAAAATTTCTATTTTGCATAAAGAACTAGAAATTGCAATAATTTGATTTAATACTTTATTATGAATTATCTTAGTATATTTGCACGCGCCTAATAATTAAATCGCGAATCTTTCGTCGAAATAAAAATGTGCCACACCAATTTATTCTAAACAGACGAATAAAATTCCGAGCTCCACAGTTCGGAATTCCGCTTTTTTGTCAAACACGTGTGAAATTTCGAGTGTACCGGTGATAATTTTCATAGTAGTGTAAAAAGTTTTATGCAAATTTTCGACGAACATTTTCGCGAGCGTAGTCCGCCGAGCAGGGGGGAGAGAGAGAGAGAGAGTACGTGATTTCGCGAAACACAGAGCCGCGATGTGTGTGTCAGCAGTATTCGAATAATATTCCAATCCGGACAGAACGCAACATTTGTCTATCGATTCCGCATAAACTACGCCCCCGCCCCCAAGAGCACGCAATTAAAATGTAATTTCCTGTACTATACTTTGAAACTTTCCACCGTATGGAAAAGTTCTAACGGCGGATGGATTTTACATCCATTAAAACTCACCTCGTATCCTCTCCTCCGATTTTTTCCCAGCTTTCTCTTTCCCCGCTTCTTTTTTTTGGATCCGACGTCGCCCGGCCTTTTTATACCATAATATGTCGTACGATATTTCGTATTTCGTGTTCCGGTGGTGCCCTGCGTCACATCCCTACAGCCTGCGCGCTGGCTTTTAATTAATCGGATTATAAGTAGCGTCAGCGAAATTGATTTTTGCTAAAGGAAGCTGAAAGCACCCGTCCTTTACCAAGTGAGAGGCCATTGACTGGCTGCCTGCCTCTCGCCACTCTTTTATGGACTGTTACAAAGACTAAAAGCGGCTCAATCTCACCTTTTCAGCCCTTTTCGGCAGATATCTTTGATTAAATCAATAAACTGCGACCGGAGACGAAACGAAGCAGAAATAGTTTGCCGCCGGTCATTACGCCTCGCCTCTTGACCATCCCTGCCATCCGCGAAGACTCGATTTCCCACTATTAATTACCGTGCGCGTAAACCGATTACGATTCTAACAGGCAAATATTTTTACAGGCAATGACCGGCGGACAAAAATTTCGCTAAAATTTTATTAGCTTCTCCAATGGATTCCGCGGACGGGAAATAAAATTGTGTTTTCCTATTAACCCTGATTAACCCCTCAACGACGGCGAAATACGGATATATATTTCTTGTTTAACGTCGTTATCTTAATAACATTAACACTATGAATATATAATATTAACGTAATCTTATTATAATTAGATAAATACGTAATTTAACACATAAATAGCTTATATAAATACGTCAATACAAAATTATAAGGTTATTTCACTGAGCTCCAGTGAGCGCATAAATGGGCAAATGAACATATTTTAAAATTGCAGAACATTTCCCACGATTGCAGTTAAGTTGATTTCTTAATTAAAAATTCAACTTTTTAATTCAGAAATACTGATCCTCTAAAAGTTGACCTTAATACGGTGTCCATAAAAACTTGCATATCTTTCGAAACTCCGCTATAATACTATGTTTTTAAGCTTATTACATGAAAGGATATAATAACATAAAAATAGAGAAGAAGATACACGTTTATTAATTCCAAATAAGGAATGTTCATTTTACTCCAATTAATCGAAGAAATTAGTTATTAATAATTTTTCAGAGATTTTCGTAGGTCTGTAAGCAAATAAGAATTTTGCTTTTTAATAATCACCGATGGGTAATGTTACATTTCTCGATAAATGAAACGGTATTCAGATCGAATGGGACGTGATGGAGAACTCTTTTCAATATCTGTAATTTCATCTGAATAAGCATTACCACGAATCCCATTCGAAACGGTCTATGATATTAAAGTATTCCCGAGCTACCATTCGGTATCGTAATATTTCTTTCAGGGTCGTTTAATTGACAAAGCTCCGTTTTTACGCCATTTTGCCCCGGCTTGGCCGGGTACTTTGCGTTTTCCTATTCCTTGCTCCCTCGTCTTTCTCCTTCTAATGAAAAATATCGGTGGTATACGGCACGATGCCAGACTTTTACTCCGTGGCCGATCGTTTCGCGCAGCTGAGCTACAGCGTGGCTCCACCAATATTTTAAAGACGCTTTTCAATATCGTCAAATGAACATCAGTACTATCGTTTCGGGATCGTGCAATCTAAGGAACCAATCACATTCCGCTCCCTATACACTGATATACGAAATCCTTCTCCCATAGGGAATTACACATACGAAATTCTAAAACACCAATCCCCATCGAAACTTTACCAAATCTACTCGACCGGCAATCCACTGCAACCGGTTTTCCTGCCTCCCGGAAATAAGATGATAAAACCTAATGCAAAGTAATCGACGTGGAACACGTAATTCCCACGGTCTTTGAATTTTTCACATTTTTCATTCCTTTTACTTCTTTCGTCTCTGATCGTCTGCTAACTTGTCATAGAACTTTATTTCTCAAGAAGCAATTTGTAATTACTGATTCTGGTATTTTATTAATTAAACAATTTCACGTACAACTGTACGCGAATCATTTTATATCCAACTGCAAGGGTCATTTTTCAGAGGATAAAGTAATTTTTTAATTCACTGAGACACTTAGAATGCAGCGATTGATAACCATAAGCGATATCTATAATATGATCAGTCTTTGGACATTCTTTTAAACTAAAGTTACTGAATCTTGTTATTTCGAAATTGGGACAGTTATTATATAACATTTCAACAGTTTTTTGGATCGGAGAAAATAATTTTCTTCAAAGTTGCACCGTTAATAGTAAAGAGTCTCAGATAAAATTTATCGTTGTAAATGTGACACGACAACAAAAAATGAATATTTTAAATAATGTTAAATAGCACTTCATAAAAGAATGTTACAGTAAAAATTGAATCTGCTTGCGCTATTTTTAAGAGAAAGATATCTTCGTTATACTTCGAGCTAAGCTTACAACATTTTATTATCACCCTGTGCCCAGAATCTGTATTGTTAACATTTTACAAGAATAACATTCGAAGAAGAAAATTCCGTGTTTGGCCACTTTTCTCCGACATGCATACGAGGGATTTTCGTGGCCTCGCATTTTTCGAGCGGTTTTGTATTCAAGTGATATTTTCGGTCGTCGAAAGATTCTGTGGGCGACCCAGCAGGCGTTGAGGTCAACCCCCGAGGGTCGACGTGTCCCCACCATTTATAATCATGTGTGTCCCCTCTCGGGGAATTTCCGCGAGAGAGGAAAGGTCGAAAATTTATCGAGATCCTGGCAAGACAGGTAAATGACCCGAGCAAACTATCCTACCGCGGTAAGTTATTTAAAAATTGTGTAAGGTAAAAGTACCTATTATGAAACATCGCGCAATTATGAAACAGCTGCACAAACAATGCAATAAAAAATAGAGGGAGCATATAAAAGTGGACGTAAAAATGCCCACGTTTTTCAGCATTTTTCTCTAAAAATTCATTCGGGCAAATATTATTATGTAACAATCTAAAATTACTGATTAAAATACTGATCTAATGGAAACATAAATCTACCGAACAGTTCTATAAATATTGATTAATAACACTTTTCAGTTGTAATAAAATCAACGACGATGCTACACCCCTTGAAAAGCGTTCCATAATAGGTACATAAATCTACGGAATAGTTCTGTAAATATTAATTAATAATACTTTTCAGTTGTAATAAAATCAACGACGATCCTACACTCCTTGAAAAGCGTTCCATAATAGGTACTTTTACCTTGCCATCTTTCTCTCACAGGTGAACGACGCCTGCGGAATAATTGTCCCAACGAGGCAACATCACCATGAATTATTCCGACTGTGTTCAGTTGCCAGGTATCCCGTGTCGCCACTATTTTCATCGCTGTCACGTAATTGAATTTCGGCCGAAGATGGCCCTTCGTAAAAAGCGACCGCAAACGAATTCGATAATCTCGTCGCACGTTCATTCGGGAAGAGTCGGCTGTATTACTGTCCACGGTAGCCATTTTCTGAGCTCACTATTTCACTGTCCGCGACTGCGACAATTTTGTCGCAAGATGCGTGCGGAGGGAACCGTAGACGAATAGCGCGCGACTTCTCCGCGCGCGCATGAACGCAATCATCCGCCCCACTATTTTTAATCCCATCGCAAGCCCGGTTTTTGTTACTCCGCGGGCAACACGGGATGACGGAACGTTAGTCGAAGAGCACGAAATATATCGCGAATGGATTTCTTTTGCGTTTTGATGCCCCTGACGCAGCCGTTTAACAAAAACTGTCGAACGCGCCGAGAGATCTGTCTCGATAGGAGGTGCCGATAAAAGAAGACAGAGTACTCTCCTCTCGCCTTGGTGTAACAAATAGCACGAGTACTATAATCGAACTGCGAATTTGTAACAATAGATCCTCGATTATCCTGAACAAAATGACATTAAATATTGTATAATAGAACAAATACGTGACAAACGCATTAAATTATATTTTTTACAAAAATATTCTTGACATTATTAAATTACATGTTTTATTAAAAATATACTGGTTAATATAATACTTTTACCTTATTTTACACAACCAACTTGCAACATGGCTTTGGTTACGGTTACAACATTTAATCTATCATTGATCAAACTATTTGTCAAAAGATGTGACTACTTTAGTTTTTATATTAACCAGAATCGAAATGCTTCATATTAAATTATTCTATTAAAAAGATGTTTGTACAGTACAATTACACTCCTAATTTCTTTCCAAAATATTCTAACAGCGTACGACGCGTGAAAAGCTGACCACACTACTTGCCGGAGAACGCTAAAACTTGAAACCGCTCTGGAAACATCGAACGAATGTTCGAACGACCGAAACTACCGCAGACTCGACAATCGAACCTCCCTCTTTGCAACGACCCTCTAAAACTTGTTGTACGTCGTTAAAAAACATATTGAATGGGTTTTAAAATACCGAATGGCATTTGCAGAGCGCAAAGGGAAATTGTATCGAGTGGCGCGCTTCAAAAATCGAGACACTTCCAGTTAAATTTGTATTCCCCGATGCGACGGTTGTCAAAGGTCGTCAGCATTCAAGTAGCTCGTTTGGTCCTCGAAAGGTTCACGAGTTCGAGGCTGGTTTCTAAGGGTCGACAGTCTCCGCGCTGATGATCATGCCACCGCACGTACGGAGTTCTGCGCGAGAGCAAAGAAACGAAAAACTTCCTGAATAGTCCGGCTTCAAGGACTTCCCCTGAACAGTGAAGCAACAACTGTAACTTCCGCGGCGGTTAACTAGCGCAATTACATACAACTGCGTTCTTGCACTTCTTCGCATAATGGAAACCAATTCTGCAGTTTTTCGGGATGCTGCCGGCCATTTTTTCGTCGTTCGGTCGCCGCGTTGATTCAGATATTAAATAGTGTCCGTGGCATTTATTCAGATATTGCAAAGTGTTCCTGCGTTTATTCAGATATTCCAAAGTACATTTTGCAAGGACACTTTTGAATACTGCAAAGTATTCATGCACTTATTCAGACACTACGATGCATTCTTGCGTTATTCCATAGATTCCGAATTATCTTTTGCATTCTTTCACGTGTTCCAAAGCGTTTCTGTATTTATTCAGACACTGCAAAGCGTTTCTGCATTTAATCAGATCCTGCAAAGCATGTTCCCGTGTTTCCAGACACTGGCAAAAGTGAGAACGAACTGCGAGACAGATCAAAGGGCATCGGTAAACTCCTCAGAATCAGATTCTGAATCTTTGTGCATAACGAAACTATTCCGCATGTATTGCAAAAAGCATAAGTTACTTAGGGTTTTCTTCCTTTATTTTTATTAGTAATATATCAATATTTTTCGATGATCTCACGTTCGCTTTAAAGTTACAGCTTCCAATTTTTGCCGTATCATGAACGCAGAAAATGCACGACATTATCCAATTTATATTACAGCGAGCAATTTTTAAATTTCGCCATTGGAATTCCAATATCGATGCGCGATAGGCATTCGAAGCACTATATACTACTCGCGTTCGAGTCGGAATTGTTGTTATAAAAACATCTGGAACGACCACAAATAAAAATCGCGCTTTACACGCGATATATCGCGCAAATATCGAACAGTATATAAACACTGTATAGAGACGACGGTGCACTAAATTTTTCTTGAATGCCACAAATCTGAATAATTACGAAGTTCGTCATTAAGTTCGAAGACCCGTTTAATTTTCTAACAAAAGCTTCTACAGCAAAGTAATCGAGCAACGTCAACTTTCTCTCCTGTGAAAACAGGTTTAAAAATAGTTCTCCAGTTCTGGTGTGACACACGCGAAGATATTTGTCCGTTCTGTGTAGTAAAAGCGTTAAAATCCGCGGGATTCACGATAATAGTAAGCCAAGTTGCCGGAGTTCCCGGGGTTCTGAAAGTGTCCGCTGAAATCACGAGGCATCGTCAGGAACAATCATGTAGGTAGTCTTTTTCAGGGCGGGAGGGGAAGTAGTCAGAGAGCCTCGATGCTCCGTTGGTAAGACGGCGAAGAAACAGGGGGAACAGTCGAGGTTCTGTTCATGGGTCATGAATTGTAAAGCGTCGCTGTTTATATTCAGACATTCGAGCCCGTGGCCACGGCGCTTCGTGCCAGCTTCCGGAAAGCGATATAAAGAGGAAAGCGAAGCGACGACGTTAAAAAGGATCACCGAGCCCTGCTCAAGAGGGATCTGGCATTTTAATAAATTGAAATTCAACTGCGAAACGAAGGCGGAGAGTGTTCCGCGCGCGGCGAAAGGCCGGCGTCGCTCAGAAATTCCGGGATATATAGATTAAAATGCCCTCATTCTGCTCGATTTGCTTAGAAACGAAAGAAGGGCCCAAGCGAGAATGATCCGCCGCGGTTCCGAATCTTATCCTCGCCGAGCCCAGATCCGACAGCCTCCATTCAACCTCCATTTTATAGTCCGCGACGTCGCCGCGCTATTTTTCCATGGGAAATAATGTTTTCTTTGCGAAACGCCTTTCCGAATCACTGGACCCCTCGCGCACTCGATAAACATTTCGAAATTATGCGGGGGTTGTTTGCGCGAGGAGATAGGCTAGTTTGAATGAATTATCTACATGGTAATTCCTGAATGACATCGAACTTTCCATTACAAGCAAAACGTTTTTTTCCCATTTTTAACGATTTAATAGATCATCTTGGTTTGTAAAGAAAGTGTTAAACTAAATAAAAATTTTAATAAGTTTTTCATTCATATTTCTATGACATTCTTGCTTTGCATTCTGATATGCAATCTGGTATTAATAATTTCAGCGCAAGTCTGGCATAAATGTCTCGCGTCTGTGGCATAATCGCGCTATTAGTCAGTGGTCGGGTAATGCAAGATTAATTGTACAGAATAATGTTCAACTACAATATTCAAAAATTTCCACGCTGCAGTAGCAATAAATATCGAACTGGATATCATTTCAGAGACACATTTCCGCTGCACTCTTTGTAATGGACGCACTCGGATATGATATCGAGTAATACCAGCTGTCATTAAAGAGAAAATGTGCATCTTGAAAATGAAGAATGCCTGCGGAAAATATCGAGAAGTTCGAACTGCAATTGACGCGGGAATATTTGTCCGTAGAAAATCGAGATTTGCGAGAAACGCGCGTACACCTTGGTACTTGAATCCATCCGAATTTTGTAACGTTTGTAAAATTTCGACTTCTACCGTTGTAAAGAATTTACGAACGTTACAAAATTTACGCGGACCGTAGTTTGGCATTCGTAAATTTTATCTTGCGAAACTTCATGACGATGAAACAATGCGGGGAATTTATGAACATTATGTTTCGTGTGCTCGGCCGTATCAGTTCGAGACTGCGGAAGGTTGATGAATATTTTGTTACTGTTCCAGCATTTATTTAAGGCTTCTCTCAACGAACAAACCACGAACAGGTTCCGGCAAAAGAGTCCGGCGAGCAAAACGACAGCTTTTCGGGACAGCTCTTAAAAACAAGCGGTTTTTGTGTTTCCCATCCGGAGCAAATGAATTTGGTCAATAATTTCAGCAATTTGCAGAGCACTCCGGACGTACTACATTGTGCGCGCATAATAAACGCGGAGTGGACTAAATTAGAAGTATAGCCTGCATATTAAAAGAGCCGCGATATGCAAAGTATGTCGCCGGGTGTATACATGTTAAACACGTCGTAGAATGTGCAGGCTCATAGAATGATGTTCGCGTTAAGTATCGCAGCGTGGAAAATTGTTCACGTGGAACGTTGCCGGCGGAACACTAGCCGCGTAGAAAAATGCTGAGCATATTTCACGGCTGCTGCAATATTTATCTCGCGCCAAGATTTTTTCCTAGAATTTTCGCGGCGCTCTCTATGACCCGGGGACAACACAGGTGAAATAACGACATCGGTTTTATTTCAGCAGCGGCGAATACGGGAGAGCCCGCGCAAACGAAGGGGAAATGAAGCTACCAATCAACCGTTTAAACACAAATTGGCCGTTCCGAATTAACATTTCAGACGGTCGCAATGGAAAAAAAACCACAACGAACCAGTAATTATTAAACTACGAGTGTTTATGCGAGCTTGAAATTCCAATGAACCAATTTAGGGGAGCCGCGATCAAAGAGAAAATTGTATTTAAGGGTGCCCACTCGGGTATAAATGAACGAAACAACTCGGTCATTCGGCTTTTAACAACCTATTTGTTGAGCAACGAGATTTCACAGACCCCGCGGTTACAAATGCATCCTTTCCTAAATGAAATTCACGCTATCGCGAATGAAATTCGCCCTCTCGCAGAAATTCACCCTTTCGCGAATTAAGTTCTGCCTATCTGGTTTCCTCTGACTATTAATTATTTATTGCTTGGAAATATTAAACGTTTTCCTATGTAAATAGTAGCGAGCTTAAAACAATTTAGTGGACATTAATTCGTCTGAACGAGCAGTGGATATAAAAGAATTATTAATACGAAACCGTCTACGAAAAAATATTTTGTTCATAAAATACAATAGAAACTTCAATTCGGTCATCAATCATGTTATATTTATATTACTGCACTCTCGAGGCACTTACAAGATGAATTTGACTTGCGAAAGAATGAATTTGGTTCGAAGAAATGTGAATACGCTCTGCAAGAAAAGGAATCGCCTATTCTTTTTTAGAAGAAATTAAATATTTTTTAAAAATATAAAATAGAATATCTATTTACTACCTGTCATTTAGAATACAATTTAGCGCCGTCTATGGGTCGAAAATAATGCAACAGTTCTTAAATTTCGTACCACAGAACACTTTCGTGCACCGTACAAACTGCGCCTAGGAATAGTTGAAATGCAGAATTCGTTATTAACAACAAACGTTCACGGCTGAAGAAAGACAGGGCGGATTCGGCCGACGCTTCAGCATTGTGCGGCCAGGAAGATGGCGACGGCAGTTAATTAATTCCAACGTCCGCGGAGCATGGCAATGTCAATGTTTGGGATTTTCGTGAGGACCGCTGTGCAAATTCGTGCGGCATATGAAAGGAATAATTACGTTCCCGTGGCGCGATTCAACCGGGAGGATCGGTTCACGGGCTACCGTCAACAGTTAAGGAACTACAATAAGCAATTAGAAATGAAACATAAATCGGGAAGAATAGGGAAGAGCGTGCTGATTGTGCCGGCGGTCCGGCAGAAGCTACAACTTCGCGCCCGGCGAACTTAAATTAGTTTTGCGCGATATGGGCCGGGCTTAACCTCCGTGGATAACTGCAGTGACCAAAGCAAACCCGAATACCCGGCACCTGGCCCGCGAACAATATCAAAGTTTTACTTTTCGTCGTGCGCGTTTTAATTAACATTCAACAAATAATATGCGCGCGCCGAGCGACAAAAGCGATTGTTTCGCTTTTTAAATTATTCGAATTACCGGCTCGACCAGTTATTAGCAGCATCGACGTGAATACTGACGATGCTATGCATTCGAAACTACGCGGCTCTCTCTCTCTCATTGTCACTGGGCAATGACGCCGCGGGTTTTCGGGAAATGCGGCAACCAACTTTGCACTTCATTATTTCGAAAAATCGCGGCAGTTTACGGCGAAACAAAGCACGTTTGCTGTAACTGATGAATCACGCCGCGAGTGAAAGGAGGAAGTGAAAAATTCTATTTCCCCATTCAATTGCAGAAAGGAATTCGCTATGTTCGAACGAAATTCAACAGCCCTTTGCGCAAATCCTTTCGACCGAATGCAGTTTTTACTTCGCCAATTTGAAATTTCGTCAAATCCGCAGTTTCCATC
>CM052154.1:5909426-5942870 GCA_028455555.1 Augochlorella aurata
TATATTAGATTTATTTTAATAATTACAGCTCTTAGCTGGTAATTTTTCCGCATTAAATGCAATGGATTTTTATTTTACACAGTTGCTAAATGATGAAATTTAAATGAAGTCAAAACGTTTTTCTTTTCTAGGAAATCATTGTTAATAAAATACCCAATAATATGTAAAACATTGAGAACTTGTAAACTGATAGGATTTAGACAGTAATTATTTAAACTAGAGCAACTGAAAAGTAAGAGGATTTTCGCAAAAGTCAGATTCACGTGCATTTGGATTAAATCTATAAAAAATTATTTCAATTTGAAAATTCCGTCTATGAATACGATCACCTATTGAAGATTTAATGAAGCTAGAGAACAAAATTTCGAGAATCGATTTTGGCCGGCAATGTCCAGGAAAATAGATGTTTGGTTTCACTATGAGGCGTCGCCTTAGAAGATTCTTTTTCTGAAGATAGATGAGGCCGTGCTGAAAAATGGATTAGTAAAGCCAAGGTGTAAAGCGGGTTGTAATACGCCCTCAAGATTTCGAGGAGCTTGTACCGCGTCGCATTTTTTCCTCTTCTCAACATTTGCGAACACGACCTTTCCATTATCGTCCACCGCCGCTCGGCGAGAGCGTGTGTAAGCACGCGTACACCCACGCACCGTTATAGGATATCGGAGAAATTGCTCTCGAACGTATAAACTTTTAACATCCCGCCGATATGAAAGCAACAGCGTATCGCCCCGGTCGGAGATGGAATTAACTTTTCGCGAGTGCTTTATGTGGCAGGGAATTAAATTTCCTACGTTTGTACTTTCAATTTCCAACGTATTTCTTCGGGACATTGTCGGCGTTCCGATTATTCTACATTTTCACCGCGATACGTTTCATTTGTGCCGCGTATTCGCTGATTTTACCTTGGCAAAACCGTCTGCGCAATCCTTCGTCGATTTCCTATTTCGAATTTCGTGCAGCGATTGCAAGAAACCAGTGACAAAATTTCTTCGTGTCACGTTGCAGAATAATTTTAATATTATCACATTTGTTTATATTTGGAGAACTGTTGAAAGCGTAATTGTTGCTTCATTAAGAAAATTCAATTCTATATGTATAAGATGCACTGCGTTATACGAAATGGAAATACTATAGGTCGGAAAAATTATTTTCGATTTTGAGTTAAAATGGTTTCGATTAAGAAGAGAATTAAATTCTTTTAATTTCAAAATCTACAATTTAATGGTCATACGATAGTAATTATTGTAGGCTTGTTCATGTGATGCTACAAGAAGTACCATTTTTAGTATGTATTATCCACATGTTGCTTGTGGAATATATATCAGTACATTGCTCGTGTACTGTCTATACTATACTATACAGAATTTTATGAAATAATATTTTGGAGTAACCAAAAACGGTTGATAATTAATTATAACGCGTCCACGATTTTGTGTTCCACGTGAAGAACATCAAATGAATTACGTGAATGTAATTATTAACATGATATTTAGAGAATTTATTGTACGATGTATTTCATACAGTAAACACAACGAATGTAATAACTATATTTGGTTTTGATAAATGGAAACTGCTAAACTGGCTAGAACGTTCTGGAAGAGAATCTGACGACTGAATTTCGGAAAATGGAAAGATCTAGAGAACTCACAACACGCCGCGATATTAAAGGATCGCATTACCGTGACTGCCTATCCGAGGTCCCGACGCGCATCGAACAACATAATTTTCCGGCACCGCATCAAAGGCATGATCGCACGCAGCATGGGCTTTCTTCCCGCTCGCCAGACGCTTACCTCCAACTTTTGCACACGTAACACAGAACGAAGTAACCGCACAATTTCGCAGCCATGGCCGCACCCTCATTAAGCTAACTCCATTAAAACGAGTCACTTTAAAATCTCCAATTTCCCGTGAAAGGTTTTCGGGCTGGTACCCGCGCGCGTGTGTGTGTAGACGTAGTTCGGATCAAAATCAACTGGTCGCGTTGGACTGCTAGCTTATCATCCTGCGATCTCGCTGCACGGCGTACGATTATCATGATAGAACAATACCGGCGGAATTAAAAGTAGCCCGCAGCGGCGACCAGTCAATTTTCATCCGCCCTTAGCCAGGGCTCTCTCACTCTCTCTCTCTCTACAAAGGACTATTTGCCCCGAGAATGTTTCCCGCAGGGGTTGAAAACACTTATGATACCGGTTTCGATTCTTGAAACCGGCGGAGTCTCGTAACTAGACTGATTTTATGCGTTTACGAGAAAAGTTGGCAAAGTAAAATACGAAACAGAGAAGAGAGTAAGTATTTTTGTTTGCGATTTATTGAAGCTATTGACAGAGGTAGTGCATTTTTATTCGGCTCCTGTTTTGTACAATTGTTGTAACAGTCACAACTGTTATAAATAGATGCTGGATCTTTGGGTAAAATATAAATTCTGTACCCTCATCGCAGCAAGCAGGAGTTAAATCAAGATATAATAGCATCGTTAAGCTTTTCCTCTGTAATTACTCTGTCGTATCCTGGTCGCTTTTGTTATAAATGCATCAAATCCACAGTCTAAGACAAGAGAATAACCTCCGAGAGAAAAAGATAGCCCACTTTAAAATTAACGCGCAAGATACCACATGAGCATACACGAATGAAGTAGAATGAAATTTCGAAGGTCTGAACAACTTTATTCGAAGAAGCAGAATTTTTATAAAAATATAGTGGGGAAAATGATAGCAAATTTAGATAAAAATTACAAGAAATCCACGAATTATATTTACTGCTTCGTTAACCTTAAAGTGGGCTATCTTTCGGTCCGTACTTTGCAACTGTTACTTTCGGAGCCTTTTCAATCCCTGATTCTCCGAGTCCTTGACGCCTTCGCAAGCAAAAGACGAAGCAGAAGAGAGGACACTCGTTTCAGGATACGATTCCGCTGGCGTCTCGTACGTGAACGGTCAGCGAGCCAACACCGACGATAAGACCAGCAACAGCGCTAGCAACCCGGATCCGTACGCGAACGCGAACGCACCCCCCGCCCCCGCAGACCCAGCAGGTGGCTACCGTCAGGTGAACTCGGACCGGAACTTAGGCTACCCGGCGTACCCCAGTAACACGGGTTCCAATACCGGTCACGCCGGCTCCAACAACGGATATCCATCTTACCCGAGTAACACCGGGTCCAACAACGGATATCCACAGTACCCTAGCAACACAGGCTCGAACAACGGATACCCGCCATACCCGACCAACAACCGAATGCCTATGCCTGGATATCCCGCGAACTATCCCGGACAAGCCGGCTACCCGCCTCAACAGTATCCGGGTTACCAGCAGCCTCAGTATCCAGGATACCCCAACTACCCCCAGAACCGACTGAACCATAACAATGCGGTCTATTCCGTGTACCGCAAGAGCAACGCTGTAACGCAGCACGCGTCTTTGGTGACCGTTTGCCTGGCCAGTTTGGTCGCGATCATTGTCTCCAGGTCGTGATCAGCAGCGCCTTGAACTCGGACGCTCTGTTGTCGTAAGGATATTGTACGAACCCTCCATTGTTGTACGCGAACCCTGGAATATCGAGGCATTACGAGAGGATATTTGTGCGCCGAGTACGGCAGAGAACAGTCCGCGCAGGGTGGCTTGGAAACGATGCTGGCCGAAGACTTTGGCTGCGATTAAGTAGGGCGAATCTGGTTTTTCATTAGGTGTATTATCATTTTCGAGGACGGCGGGTTTAGTTCATTGTCCAGGTCAATGCGGTTTGTTGTTGGCTATTGGGTAATTACGGGCGGTAAATAATCGGCGGGTTATCAGCGGCCTCTGGAGAATGGATTTTGGTTGCTTCTGGTTAGAAGAACTATCGAACGTACGGGTTTGAGTACTGCAGTACCTGATAAATAGACTGCGGATTTGATTTGTGACCAAACTGGGTTGGCGGGAGTTAACTCTTTGCACTCGGAAAATCCTGTGCCTTTGGCTGGTTTCCGGGCATAGTTGACTTTATATTTGTCAAATAGGACGTATTACATTTTTTTGTCATCTTATTTATTGATTTTATTTATTATTCAGAATATATGGAGCATATGTAGAGCATATGTAGATATGTATTACGCATTTTTCTTGCGTAAATTCACTTGAAGGGGTGGAAATTAACCCTCATACGTTCGGCTAGGTTTATTATATTGCAATGATTCGCAAATTGTACAAAATAGAAGAAAAGTGTTCACACAGAAGTTACTTCTTTTGTTTAAGTATGTCTTGTGGTATACGATTTATTAATTGTTTAAACAGCTGGTAAAATTTAGAAACAAATAATCGATATTTTTCGTATGCCACAAGCTCTATACATCTACAAAGTTTCAGAAATTTTTGAATTTCCGGATTGGGGATCATCCCTTTTAGTCCAACAAAACATAATTAATTTAAATAACGACTGTATTTATCAGCATTGTCCTCTGGAAGGTGACATCCGAGTGTAAATTGTTAATGTAGCAGAGCGAAAAGGAATTCAAGGACGTCGATGAATATTAATATTATTATATTATATCCGCAGTCTATCAACAAATTTTTCAAACTCGATTTCTAACTGCAAAGCCACGTTTGGAAAATGAGAGACCACTGTGTAACTTTTACGTGTCTGCTCCAGGTGAAGAAGAATTTGAGGACTGAACTTCGTATTTCGTGTTTCAGAAATTTAATGTAGTGCTAATATTACCTTTGAGATAACAAATGACGGTCGAATTGCATGGAGCTTAGAATTTTTTATCTCTGGAGCAGATGCCATCGGCTATTGCAATTATTTAATCTGTCCTTTCTCGGTCCTGCCAACATTTTCATGCCACCCTGTATAACAAGTAGCAGAATAGTTCGATGATGTTAAGAGGGGATTTATTTATTTATTTTTTTTTGTGTCGATTATTGGAACCGAAGGTTGAAAGGGATGAATTTAAAATAGCAATTCGTTGGATGTATTTGATTACGATCAAACTGCAATTTTGGTGTATAAAACCGTTGTTTTGGATTTCGATATACTCATTAATATTAAGGCGTTGATATAAAAGAAATTTTACACGGATATATCCAATTTAACACGATAGTACTATTCAGAATCGTATACGTTGTCTTACATGGAAATCTAATGTTAACATTGTTTAGCGATAGTAGAACATTGCCAATATATCGTGCACAAGATGATTCTAATAACTGGGACAAACTATAGCTCGTATAGTTGCATTGCAAAGTCTTCCCTCAACAAATGACTGAGAAAGAGGAATTGAAAGTATTTGTTTCTTAAACAAATGTCTAAAGTGGAAGATTCGAGCATTTAGTAGCTTTTTCACTGTGCTTGCGAAGTAATTTCGTGCGAAAAAATTCCGTATCTTTTTAAACAAATATATATGCTTTTAATCGAATTTGACGAAGGTTCATTCGTACCGTATGAATATGCAAAAATATTAGTCAGACCCAGTTGTTAAACAGAATCGTCCAGTAAAAATCACACATTCAGAAAGTTCCAACATATTTTCATAACAATGCTTCAGAAACGTTATTTTTGTGCAACGTGTACACAATAATTAACGGCGCCAGATAACGTGTGCACCAGAGTTGGGCAGCAACCGATTATTCTTTGACTACTTTTCTAATTACACTCGAAAAGTAGACATGGTAATCGTATAATCGTTCATCAATTAATTGTCCTGGATTAAAGCAGTAATCGTGATTACATTTGATCAGAAATCATTAATCGGGGATCTGAGAAATCATTAATCGGTGATCTGAAATCATTAATCGGTGATCTGAAATCATTAATCGGTGATCTGTAATCATTAATCGGTGATCAGCGTACGAATGGACTGAATGATTGATCTGCCTTCTGTTGAAATTTCTATACCACAATAGCAATCCTATGGATTAATAATGACGTCAGTCACGACCAACGGGAATGTTTTCTTCGATTATTCAAGTTATTTATCAATAATTACTCGGTAATCGTTAATTGTGGACACGATTTCACACTAACTATAATCGTTAATCGTTAATCAAATGACGGTCCAACTCCGGTGTGTGCGAGTTCATCAAGGTTCTACAAAAGATGAAAAAGATAGTAGGCTCGCGATGCTTTGTCGAAGCAATTGCCACGGTAAACCTTCAATTTGCTATAGTCTTCCATTCGGTTACTATGTCTAATGAATTACGCGAGTCGGATGAAACGCGATCAGGCGTGTTTCGTCGATAGAGAAAGAAGCGTTTCGAAGTCGGCGCCGGCGCCGGCGCAAAATGCTCCAGGCAGCTCTTTGAAAGTGTCCGATCGAAACGGAAAGGATAAAGAGAACCACTTCCATAAACCGTCTGATTTGGTAGCTGATATCGCGGGCAAATTTTATGGAACAGCCATCGAGTTATTTTCTATTTTATAGCTAGTGCACTACTATATACCTCGACAAAGTGATTTCGTTACGAGCGAAACACTTTCTGCCGTCCGATAAATCATGTTTTTAGCGATAATGAAATGTTGCCCGAATATCCCACGTGCATGCATGCTAACTTTTATTTATACGTTACGATGCAACACTGTTTCTGCACCGGCATACATGCGGCCAACGCAACCGATACCATTATAAAGATTGTTCACTCGGAATAAAGATAATGTTTCTACCGATTCGTCGATTTTACTATTCGTCGCTTCTTCCTGTAGACTCGAACTCATTCGCGCAGAAATCGATGACAAGGCGACTTTAACACTTCACCGACCGGTCATTCGGCCTTAAACATTTCCCTGACACAAACTCTATTTCGATTCAGCCTTTCGCGCACGAATACTTGCACGCGCCTTCTCTGTTGGTAATAGAAACGTTCAATCAACTTTTATGAAAGTACCTTTTATAGCTTTCTTTTATTATAGGGTAACTAAATCTACTAACATCTTTATATTTTCATAACGTTAGCATTAAACAATATTCATTTTATCTATTTTATATCTATTTTAAAAGCCGATTTATATGCTATCGGTCGTTGGGGTCAAAAAGCCGATTTCTAGGTCGGTAAAGTGTTAAGAAACAACGGCGCTTGTCCCAATTTTTAAAGAGATTTATGCTTCAGGATTTACGTATTTATCAGAAGATAAATCATGGAAGCAAATCACTCAGAAAAATGATGCAATTTGAAACACTAATGATAAGGAGACAACTAGTGGTCGGAACTTTAACTTTGGACTTTACATGGCCAGATAACACAGGGTTTAATCGCAGCGACTAGCCGCGATCGGTGTTATCAACGTTATCAGGATATCCGTCCGTGGATGATCCACGCAAAATCAGTTAATCGTCCCAAGATTAAGCAAAATCGACCAGACGTCCGGCGATTCTGCTTATCCTTTGCTCGAATGGTTATGCTGATAGCTCTTGTCCCTTCCCGAACTCCGTGGACAGCTGTGGAGACATTTTACTCCAGAGCTCAGTCCCTGGAGATTCGAGATAGTCCAATACGTACAATAATCAAAATCCAAGATCGGTGTACCCAATGATGGTATCCTTAGGGTCGTCGTCCCCGAAGACGCCTATCTAAGGCAAGCATACGAGTGCTCATGTGTATGCCCACGGGGAGCTTCCTTTTTCCTTTCCCACCATTAGGGTATCAAATATTGATGATCCCGTAATCAGTTCCGCTGAAGATGTTAGCGAGGCTCTAGCTCAAAGGTATTCCAGAGGTAATCCTCGTTTTATGAACACTTCAGGATTCGTGTTAATTACGGCTAATAGACTACTGAAATATACGCTTTTATGGGATTCTTCGCTGAACATGGTGTTATGAGCATTTTAACACTACATCCGTCAGATAGTATCCGAATGAAGCTACGCAAGTTTCTTTTGGATATTTTATTGTCCTGTTAGACATTTTAAATTTTGATCTAAAATTTCGGTTTGTGAACAATGCGAATGTAGACGTTCATAACTGTATAATTAATGACGTTTGCAACTTTCTTTGTGAATTTTTCGAAGCATATTTTTGATGACACTTGGTATGATCCGAGAAATGTAATTTAAAAATTTTAATTGTTGAAAGATGTATAATGATTTGTCGATTTAAATACACTCGGTCTATGTGACCCCATAATCGCAGTTCGAGGGATAATAATGACTAGATAAGATATTAAAGTATACACACATTTGATCAATTTCAGAACATTGCCATGTTCTTTTCAATTTATTTAAATTATTCGAAGACGTAATACGTTTTTATTCAATTTCCCTTTCTTAGAACTGAATTGAGCAACGTTTATTTCGCACAAATATCTGTAATTTAATAGTTAACAAAAATACAAGCTGTTCAGATCAACTAATGTTTAAATAGAACTCTTAGATTATGTTGATCAAGATAGTCTCGTTGGTTTCTAAATAAAGCTCCTGCCACTATTGAACTATCCATTAAGAAGCCTTTAAAATGCTAGAAAAAGCAAATATTAAAAAATTGAATATACATTCTCTGATGAAAATTTGATTCAACTTTCGAAAATTCTGAGTTATGTAAGTCTGTAAAAATAGGGGAAAAGATTTAATGTACAAGAATTGTATTAACAACGATAATTGTTTAAAGGGACTTCCGAATGCTTTAACAGCGTAAACTGTAAGACAGAACGAGTTTCTTACAAGTTTGTCCATCAAAAACCGATTAGACTCGTTATCACGTCGAACCCTGACACTTGTTATCAACTCGGTCAAGCCGCGTAAACGAATTTTGTAGGTCGTACAGCGTAAACGAAGAACAAACTCGTTCTCATTATGACGGAAGCTCTTTAAGCTGCTTTCCCAATTCCCCGCTGTTTTCTAAATATTTCTTTTTCCAGTTCCAGCAGTAATACGCCAAATAAACGCTAATATTAATTAATACCTTCACGATTATACAAGATCGTTCTCATTCTGACAGAAGCTCTTAAAACTGCTTTCCCAATTCCCCGCCATTTTCTAAATATTTCTTTTTTCAGTTCCAGCAGTAATACGCCAAATAAGCGCTAATATTAATTAATACTTTTACGATTATACCGGCTTATTAATTCAATTGTAAATACAATTTACGACTAATTGTAATTAAATGCTGCGAGAGCAGCGCGTTCAAATTGAAGAGTGGAAGATCAAACTGTAGAAATCCCTATGTAAATACCAGGAGACTAACAGTAACCATCATGCATGCTTGAAGAAGCCTAACAGGCAGTATAATACCAGCATGGGATATCAACTAACAATCAGAGTTGTGCAGAATTATAATTGAATTACTGAAGGAATCGCAATTACAAAGCAATTAAATTACAATATAATGCAATTACATTAATCACTAATTACGATGCAATTGTATTCAGATTACAAATTATTGTATTTCAATTACATTGCTCTTGAATGACACTTTCGATCAAAATAATTAGCAATTGAAATAGTTGAATTATGTAATTGAACAACAGCGTTGTTGAATTACTATGCAATTGAAACGCAGTGTAGTTGAATTGCGAAATTGAATTACTACGCAATTGATCTGCAGTGTAATTAAATCCCGTAATTGGATTACTATGTAACTGAAATACAGTGTAATTAAATCCCGAAATTGGATTACTATGTAATTGAATTAACACAAGTCTGATAACAATTATACTAATGTGTCTTGTGGACACATATTGTAGCTTGTAGATGGTGTCCGCTATTTTTGGATACACATGTGCAGTATTAGCTAGGGTGTATGATGTCTATTCGACGTTTCTGTGTGACAGTAGTTTTTGACTACCACTCTCCAATTTAACAGTATACCCGACACAAAGACCAAGCTGGAACAGGCCGACACCGCCCCCACCGCCGCCGAGATCTTCGTCCAACGGATACGGCGGAAGAATCAGTGGTAATTCGGGATCGAGGAATACTATCGGGAACGGTTCTATTTTTGATCGGTTGTTCGGGAACCGTCGTATTTCTGGACAGCGGGCTGATGCAACCACTCCCAGAAGCCGATTGCAAGCAAGTGGCAGCGGCGGCTATTACAACACCCACACGTCCGTCGATAACCAGGGGAATAGGATCTGGAGATTCTCGGGTTAATCGTCGGACCTACACGATCATGCGAACCATTCCCCTTATGCTTAATTTCGATCGCTCTGGGACCAACGCTCCTTTCGCAGGCTGGAAGCAAAACAATATGACGTGTTCAGCGTCGTTAAAATTTGTTCGATCGATTGTGCTAGATGTAAAACGACGCGCGATCATTTTGGATTTGTTTGATATATTGAAAATATAGTGAAGCTCTCGGAAAGATCATTATTATTATAGAAATAGAAATCTGACGTGCGTCATTGTATTTTGGAATCGATTAGACGTTAAAATATTTTTTAGAATTTGTACCTGTCTGAAAAAAGGTGCTCTGGGAGAAATTATAATTCGATTTACTAGTAAATGCAAAATATAAACCAGCCTTGATTACTCGATATATTTAGATTGTAGGAAAGCAATGAATGAATTGCTGTTTTACGTAAATATGTTATGCATAAGTGAAGAAAAACGGTTGTACTTAACAAGTGAATTGTCTACTTATATACCCGGTGTTTCGTGGAGTTTTATAACTGTGGGTTCTTCCTCAAAGTGCCATTTTACAGTAACGCTAATCGCACACCGCTATTCTACGAATATCTATCACAAATACAGTGCTTAACGAGTACTTAAGCAATATTATATGTAACAATGAAGAATACTTAAATATATAAACAAATCAGCATTCTATTTCTTGGCAGTCCTTTAACCTCCTCACCAAAGAAACTCATTGACATCGATTTTGCATGACTTACACGAGGAACCACTAACAATTATCTTTGCGACACCCGTGCATGCATTCGGCATTAATTAATAGCGGCACCAACGTGCCCGCGGTCAATTCTAATCCGTACTAAAACGCCAAAAATTGCATGCGATAATTACAAGACACACGGAACAAGTTGCTTCGCCAGGCACAGGCGCATTAACCGACGGAGCTCGAGGCGAAGCGTGTTGCGATAACAACGGAGAAAGGCCATCGTAATTGGCTTGATAACTCGCTAATTGACGGAATAAAGTAACCAGGACAGAATCGTTCACGCTGCTGGTCAAAGCAACCGTTCGCTATGGCAACGAAATCGCAATGATCGTGTTGGACTCGGCATGGCATGGGGTGGCACAACCAGAACTCCGCTAAACAATTAGGAGGTAGATGACGAATTGTTCGCAGAAACGCTAGAGGAAGACGGCCGGATAATCGCTAGACGTCAGAGCAACAGCGACGTCCAGTCAGCATTGCCAGATTCGTCGAGTCCGTCGTCGACAAAAACCGGAAGTAGAGACGCCTCGAGCGATTCTTCCGGTTATCCTTCAAGGAGCGGTTACCCTTCCAGCTCCGGTTACCCGTCGAGCTCTGGTTATCCTTCCAGAAGCGGTTCTTCATCGGGATATCCGTCGAGAAGCTCCGGCTATCCTAGTTCCTCCGGATATCCATCAGAGTCTGCAAGTCCTTCGCAGAACAGTAACGATTATTCCTCGAGGAGATCGGGATATCCCACTGAATCCGGCTCTCCTGCAAGGTCTGGATATCCGTCCAGTTCTGGATATCCGTCTAGTTCTGGATATCCGTCCAGTTCTGGATATCCATCCCGCTCTCAGAATAGCAACGACCAAGCTTCAAGACGATCCTCATATCCCTCCGAGTCTGGGTCCCCTTCATCGTCGGGATATCCATCGAGAAGCTCCTCCGGTTATCCATCCAGTTCTGGATATCCATCGCAGTCTGCAAGCTCTCAGAATAGCAACGACCAAGCTTTAAGACGATCCTCATATCCCTCCGAGTCTGGGTCCCCTTCAAGGTCCGGATATCCTTCTAGTGGTTCGTCCGGTTATCCATCCAGTTCTGGATATCCATCACAGTCTGCAAACTCTCAGAATAGCAACGACTATGCTTCAAGAAGATCCTCATATCCCTCCGAGTCTTCGTCTCCTTCAAGGTCCGGATATCCTTCGAGTGGCTCGTCCGGTTACCCGGCAAGCTCCGGATATCCGTCGGCATCTAGTTATCCCTCGCGCAGCGGTTCCGGTTACCCATCCAGCTCGAGTGGCTACCCTAGCAGCTCTTATCCTTCGTCTGGCTCTAGAGGATATCCATCGAGCTCGGGTTACCCTAGCAGCTCGCCGGTAAACGAAGACAGTGTGAAAAGAGCCGGTGCCAGCACCGTCAACGCTGGATATCCTGGTCAATCTTCACGAAGCGGTTATCCGGCACAGTCGTCGGGATATCCTAGCCAGTCTGGCTATCCTGGACAAACTAGTCAATACGGTAATCAAGATCCTAGGTATCAAGGAGGTTATCCTCAAGGTTATCCTCAAGGGAATCCACAGGGATATCCTCAAGGTTACCAACAGGGATATCCTCAAGGTTACCAGCAGGGATATCCTCAAGGATATCCACAGGGGTATCCTCAAGGTGGATACTATCCCCCTCCACCTTCTACTACCAGGAAACCGAATTTCAGCGATCAGTTGACCAATATTGCCAAGGACATCACTAACAGGGTTATTACAAAGGCTGTTCAGGACAAGCTTCAGTCGATTATAGGATAGCTTCTCGCGTTGTTAATTAGTTATTATCGCTGCTTTTCGCGTTGTTCATTGTTATGCGTATAATTTATAGTTGCAACAATGTGCTGTTAACGCTAAACCTATCAAGCTTGTCGAAATGAAAGGTTTCGCAATTTTTCTTCGGAGATTGTTGAAACCATAAAGGCACCTTCATAGAAAATTATCGATAGATTCCTAACATTTTTGTGATCTAACAGCGTGTTTTACGTAATTTTTGTATTCATATTTTAAAACTTATCATTAATGCAATTGAAAATTAGTTAATTACGAAGGAAACTTCATAGTTAATTGGTCCTCCATTGTATTACGAAAATGAAGTGAATTTATCATTATTTATGCAACTGTATACATCTTAGTTCGAGCAAATGTGATGATAAAAGATAGCAAAAGATAACAATTAAAAGAAAGCACATGTTGATCCATTTTTAGAGCTTGGTAAGTTGAGTGTTAATTGAAGAATAGATCCGCTACGTATAATAGAAGCCCGAATTTTAGCTTAGTGTAATTACTACTATCCACTTGTTAGGGACTAATCTATATCGGCATATGCTACCTTGATAACAGAAACTTCGTTTTACGATAAGTTTGTATGAAAAGTAATATCAATGAATCGATGACGCAGCGGCCAGTGCCAAATGATCGAACGAAGTTGATTGGACGTGTTTCTACCTTTGGCGAAATGTATTTGACCCAGCAATCTAATTTCATTGTCAAAATAATTTATAAAATATCAAAGAAAAAAAATAATAATAATGAAGAAAGATAATCAATATAATAAGAATAACGAAAATGAAGTAATTAATCAATGCTGTTTGCAGTTATCGTTTAAATCAGTACAGAATTTATTATTATGATACTAAGTTTAATCACAACTGTCTTCATCAAGCACACGAACAAAGTACGTACTATTACTGTGTAACATTTAGCGATATAAAAATGTAACATAATATTAAGCAGAATCATGTGAATAACTTATTGATTCAAATATAATTCGCAATGATTACCAGTCGGATATTGTTCAGACAAGCATACTAGAGATTTCATTAGACCAAGCGATTGATTAGTATCGATCCTAGCACATTCCATTCCTTTACAATCTATCACAACACAATTATCTATGAATGTTTATACATGCGACTGAATGCATCGGTACACCCTGACATAACCTGCATGTCCGATGAAGATATTCGTTGATAACGTAGCCTGTGGTCTACAGGTTAATTATCATGCGATCAGTGTCGGTGACACACCCTTTGTCCACGGGCCCGTGTGTAATTAACCAAATTATTCTAGATGCGTTTAACAGCTGATCGATCGTTGGTACGAAACTGGAAGTAGTTGTAAATACGGGCTAATCTACAATGCTCCTTTCACAAAGGGAATACCAAACGAGTGCGTGTTATGCAATTTCCATAAGTACTACAGAAGTCCAAAAGTACTTTCACACACTACTTTTATTTTTGGCTATTGGATTTAAAGTTCTTTGTCCAACTAAGGTAGTGTGAAAATTCGAGATGCTTAGTATGGGTACAATACAATTTATGACAATATTACGAGAATAGTAATTCTGTATATTAAGTACAATACTTATTGGAAAGTAATATCTTCTCAAAATGCTCATTTAATCTTGTTTATCATGCTTAAAGTTGGAATAAAATAAAATAGGAATTCCATCTGACAACGCAAATTGTACTCCTTTGCAATACAATAAAATGGATTACGGTAAAGGGCACTAGAATAAAATGTATGAGAATAAAATACAATGAACTGCATTACAATAAAATACGATAAAATGCATCACAATAAAATGGATTACGATCAAATGCATTACAATAAACTGGATTACGAGAAAATGCATCTACAGCATAGAAATAATCTGTGGTAGCAGGTCAACAATTTATGGAATGGTGGAGTTTGCGGAACGAAATATACAAACGTAAGTAAACTAACTTATAAACATTGCAATATAATCCTAGATATCATATGGAAGTCCATAAGAAGACTCCATAAAGAAAGTCTCTTCCATTTAGCGCTCCGTAATTAAGGACATGGAACCAATCCCCAATTTTTCTATGTATGTACACGATGTCTTCACGGTATCTTTTTGCACACATCTTTGTATCTACCGTGTAGAAACAGAATTGTCTGTAACCACAATCAACGATGTACCAACAGCTGATATCAACAAGCATCCTAAAACAGCGTCTTCTATCGCATCGAAGCCCTAGAACCGATTAAACCTCCGACCCGTCGAAGGTCATCGAGCACAGGCCTAATCGAAAAATCGTGTAAAATTAGTCCGACACGAAGTATGCTAACAGAGCACGATCACCGATAACCGAAATTCGCGCGGCATTGTTTTACTATTCGACGGTACAGTCGCGTCTCGATTTTAACGGCGGAGAAGAATGAATCGATATCTCCGCGGCGCGTGTTCGCCGGGGTGGTAGATGCCACTTGCACCCTCTCTCCGAGAATACTCCAGCCACCCTATTTCTGGCGGCACTCGGTTGCGAGACTTCGTCTCGGTTTCGGCGGTCCGCACAGTCGCGCCGCATCCACCGCCGGTTGCGCACCTTCCTCAGGTCTCCGATCGCTTCGCCGCACGCCGTGAGAACCTTAATCAACCGAACGATCGAGCCACAATGGAAACACGTGGAAAACGTTTCCCTCGTCCCGCAACGGCGACCAACGACGTCCGATACAATTAAAGCCGACAATCCACGAAGAAGATCGGCCGCTCCGATTTTCCAACGAAATCGCGGTTCCTAATCACCGGCGGTTATGCGACCGAAATCGGCGCTATCCTGTCCGAAAACCGCTTCGATGCCAATCGAGAACTCGTAGCCACAAATATTCGATGAGTATTTCTTCCTAACCGGACCAAGTTGTGTTCGATCGTCGCGATTCCGCCCGATCGATGCGAGAGTGTCCTGGTAGCAATTGCAGGAAAGAATCGGCGACATGCGAGACGTGTCGCGATCGTTTCCTCGTTAACACCTACAAGAAACGCGTTCGGGAGTAATTAGTAGGCACTTCGCGAGCGTGCGAGGAAAGTTTCCGGGAAGTTCGAGCATGATGTTCGAGGGTCGGAGTGACGACGGCAGTGAAGGCAGTGCGAGAGGATCGTAACGGTTTCATTTTTGCCGAGGATACTAGATCCTCCGAGCGTGGTGCAGCTGGTCTAGTGTGAACGCGCTCATTAAGCGAGCTCGTGGGACAGCGACGTGCGGGGGATCTCTGTGGAACCGAAGTCTCCTTTGGATCAGCCGCCCGGTGCACCGGATAATTAATCGACGAACAAGATCGCCGGATGACGCGTAGCAATTAATTAGCACCGACGCTCCCGGCGGAGAGGTCGCCGGTGTGAAAGGGCGGTGTGCTCGGTACGAAAAGAAAAGGAATCATGCGCTCGGATGTCTCCGGCTGGTTATGGTCGCGTCGCTGGTCGGGAAAGTGCGCTGGCAATATTCGTCGGGATCAGAACCGTGGGGCTGACGATCTGCTGCGGCTGAGCCACCAATCATGAATCGATCTACCTGCATCGGTTTAGCCTTATCAGCTTTAATCCGTTAAAAGGAAGGTCGGAGGGTCGTCCAAGTCCTCGCACCTCGCTCTCGGATACCGGCACGCGAGCTCCCAAGGTAATTACGCGAAGATCCCTCTAATTTAAGGTAAAAGTATCTATTATGAAACACCGCTTAATTGTGACCCGTTTTTGAAACGGCAGCACAAACAATGCCATAAAGAATAGACAGAGCGTATGACAATGGATCGGAAAGTTCTACCCACATTTTTGCACATTGATCTTTACGAACTCACTCGCGCGAATACTGTTGTGTAACACAGCAATATCGAACGTATGTACATATGTATATTTGCCGAATAAACCATCTGATTTAAAGCATTGATATATAAAGAAATCAGCTGTAAGAGAAAATGTTTATTCGAATACGAGTGTTTCTAAGCAAGAAAATGCTGTTCACTATTGTGTAATTCTAGTTTCTCATTGTCCCGATTTATGGAACACGGGGGCATGGTAGGTAAATGTTGTTTCATAACAGGTACACGCTCGTATTTTACTAGTTCACTCGTATTATGTTTAGATTATTTTTAGATTCTAAATAAATATTTCAAAGTTCATTGCGTTGTCGAAAAACATCAACGTATCGAGCAATAGTCCAAATATTCAGCAATAACACTTTTTAGTTGGAATAAAATTGATGATTACTTCATATCCCCTGGGAAGCGTTCCATAATAGGTGCTCTTACTTTAAATGCCGTTGATGAACACCGTGTAGTGTCGCACGCTATCCGACCGGTCACGTGTCGCACGGTGGGCAAGCTTGCGATCGCCGGGGACGAAAAGGTGGCCCGGATCTGCCACTGAATCGGACGGCCCCTCAGTCCGTAGTCTTCTTTTGTATCGAGTCGGTCCGCGCGAGGTTGTCTTTTCGGGTCATCAGAGGTGATTAATCCCGCGAAAATGATGGGAGGTGACGTTTGCGATTCTGTGCGACACGCGTCCGTTTCCCGGGACGGTTTAAACGCGAGTAATTTTCACTGAGTGAAACGGTTCGTGTAGAGTTGTGCCAGGGATGAGTAAGTAGGACGATTTGTTACAGCGATGTGGAACTTTTAGACTGCCGGCATGGTGCCATATGGAGTCGCTAATAGTGAATCGTATTTTGGAGACCAGGAAGTTCTGTTTTATCTGACTCGATTTATGAGAAAAATTATTTATGGCGTGTTTATAACGTCTGATAATATATTAGGTTTCCTAAATATTTTTTCTCGCAACTCGTCGGATGAACTTCGCGTTTGAAAGAGCGATTTTTATGAATCGCGTTGCTGTATTTTATTTCGCGTTTCTTTTCTGTGTAGCTTTTGAGCAGTATTGTTTGTAGACTTTGAATCTTTATGGGAAGCAAAGACTTTTTAAGAGAATTGTAAGGAAAAGAAATTAAGAGAAGATAAATTTTGGCGAGTTGAAACGAGCAATATTATTGCATTGTTCTTATGTCTTCTCAATTTTATACGTCGGAGAATAGTGCAACAATGTTATGAAATTATTATGTCTACACGATTTTCAGTAAAATTATATCAATTATGTGAAGAAATAATACAACAATATTATACATTTTACATTTTACAATTTTTAATTTTGCTATAAATGCATAACAAAAAGTTATCATGAAATCTGCTATTTTTCCACTTACTACAATCTAAACCAAGAACGTCTGAACTAACGATGAGTAAAGAACAATGTTTTAGCAGGTTGATTGAATACATTGCCCCACAATTAAACAAAGTAGAGAACGATTGTCTCTCAATGGGAGTTCCGCTTTAAACATTTATATTTTCGCCAGTATCGAATACGTATAAGCAACGTCGCGGGAACACAGAGCGCGCAATAAAGCCGGCGACACTTTTTCGGCAGCTGTGTTTCCGCTGTCAAAGGGACGCGGCTAAAAAATGAAATAGATGCAATCGGTTTAAAAGTCCTGCGTACAGCGAAATGAGAGAATCCCGTGGTCGCGGTGGCACGCGTTTCACAGTCGGACATCGGCCGCGTGACGTATCGGAAAAAGTTGGACGATGGTCGGGGCGAAGTATCGGTTATTGAAATCCCATCGTTCCTCCGCGACTGTTTAATTATTTAGTGATTTGGTCGTCGTTAGCGGGCGATCCCGGTGCTCTCGAACCGCGTCGAGCGTTCGATATTTGATAACACACGGATCGGTGGATCGTTTGACGTCGATTTCGAAGCCACTGCATGAAAGAGCACTTCATTTCTGGAGAACAGAAATCTGTTGGAGCCTTTTATCCCGCTTTCGATACTGGCAACGGCGAACAAAATGAACCTTGCCGAGGAAGGAAGCTCGAGTGTCTCGGAACCGCGATGATCGATGGAACATTCGCGAAAAGTGCGGAAAAACTTGCGAAATTCCTTCGGGTTCGAGAGTCAAAGAAATCGACTTCCCTCGGTTCTCGCTCTGCAACTTTTCGACCGCGTCGAGCAGTGCTGGATTTTCTTAGAAAATCAGACTGAAGTGAAAGAGAAAATTCTTCTGCGAGTGGAAGATTTTTTATCTTTAATTTATTTATTTTATATCGCATCTGCTTAGTAGCGATTAGCGACCACTTGTGGGATTACGATTGGAGGGTCGCATGTGGGCGTAATACAGTCGCGTCGGAAAGTATGTTGACAGCTTTTCAAATGGAATAATTCTTTCGAATCGATTGGAATGATAAAGAGATTAAGGAATGACGTTTGAAAAGAAGGACGCAAAAATCTGTAAATTTCCCAGAAGTATATCAGGTTCATATCGTAAATATGAATATATTATGTATTTGTTTTATATTATATCTATATTATATATTATATATTTGTAAAATCAATTAGCGATTTCGAGGAATTCAGTTATTAATGTTAGCAAGTAGATAGAAATAGCGTTAGCAAATAATTGTATTTCTTAGTTGAATTATTTCTACCCAGGTGTCGTTTCATTTCGTCACCTGTCAATAAAGCAAGCTTCCAAGTCACACTGATTTTGTCCCATTTTTTCGAATGAATCGACTACTGTGCCTAGCGCTGTTTCTCTCGCTCATGCTTCGTTGAATATTAAGGCTCGCGTTATGATTTATTAGAGTTTTTATTAGGTGGCCCGCGACTCTGAATAATACCTCGTTTAAGACCCTGTTCGCCGGTTTTTCTTTTACGTTAGGTGTTGCATACAAAGTGAGCCGCCCGGCCGTAAATTTTCCAACGCCTCCGAAAATCTCGGTGTGGTTCAGCGCCTCGGATTTTCAGGAGAGGGGAAATAATTTTCAGGAGAGGGGAAATAATTTTCAGGAGAGGGGAAATAATTTGCCGCGGTCCTGTTCCGTATCGGTTTCATATTATTTATATTTGCTTAACCGAGAACGAACGCTAAATGGAGCACTCTTTCAACGGAGTCACAGAAGTGAGTCGCACGTGCTCTCAACGTGACCTGAATTTCGATAAGCCACCGCGACCAGTCAAACGCGAGCCGAAACGGGTCAGTTTCTGGGTTTTCTCCCTTTCGATTCTAATTTTGATCGAGCCTGCTTCCCGGAAACGCGAGACTCCGTTGTTAAACAAATGCCTCCAGCGGGGTTAGCCGGGAAAAATTCGGGAGACTGATTTCTTTTTGTTGGGCACGTGGAAAAGTAATATTGATCGTTCAGCCTGCTGAAATGGAACCGTGTCGTTAACTAGTTCTTAATGAGAAATTGGCACACGGAATATTGTGCAGATGTCATAGATTGCAATGAACGTTATCAATATTACGAACAATATTATAGTAAATTATAAAATGTATAAAACAGCCATTTTTGAAACTCATACAGTTGGACTAAGTGGGTAGAAGTGCATAATGTAAGATCTACCTTTTCCTAATATCATAATTTTTTATTAAAAACACTTTTACTAAGAGTAGATTTGCATTTAGAAACTAAAATATGTCTTCCTTTACAGTCTATTGAAAAATACAGAAAACAAGATTCTTGAAAAATAAGTTTCTAACATGAGATCCAGTTTTACTTTTCGAGGAAGGCGTGTCAAAGTAAATCTTAAACTTCATTGAATATATTATCTACAAAAATAATTATAGTATTTACACGATTGAAGTATTCACAAAAATAATTATGCACTTATCACGCTTCAATGGTAAAAATTTTGTTTACCAAACTGATATCTATTCATTTAGATATTTTTATATATTTCGCACCTTTCTTCCACTTTTTGTAATAATGGTAGCAATATTGTGATCTAGCTTATTGCACTTGCTATTACCCAAGTGGAAATCGATTTGAACAAACTTTGAGGACACCATAAATTATATGATAATTATATGCATTGAGTAATCTCTTTCGTGATGCGAAAATGTAGGTTACAGTTTATACTGTTTTCGATAGGAGTTGAAGCACAGGAAAATTGTTCAACTAGACAGATGGTATATTAAATATATCAAGGACGGAGTCTTAACAATCGTATAGATGGTACGTGGCAACGCACGCTGGTTTTCAGAATTCGGCGCGGCGCTCCAATTTAGCATAAGAAAGGGTGTCCGCCCTCTTATGCATTCGTTTCTCAGCTGAAAGCTTTCTATTCTTATTGCAGCGATATATCAAATATTTCTCTTGCCAAGAGATTTTTCATGTCAGCAACATTCTTGCGTTGGTGGAGAAGCAATCAAAAATTGCATTCATTGCAATTTAAAAGAGCTTTTCCAATTTTAAATCATTTAAATAAGCATCTCATTTTGTAATTATTGATCTCGTATTTAAAAAGCAAAATCATATGAACATTTCACTTTGACATGTTCAATCATTTCATTCTATAATCCTTGATCTAGTATTTGTTAAGTAAAATAGCACAAGCATTTACATTTTGTACTTCTTGGTCTAGTATTTGATAAACGAAATTGTATAAATAAAATCGAAAATCATAAAATTATTATTACAATTATTAGAGAAAAAAGGAGTTTCCATTTAATTGCAATTGATGCAGGAACAATGTCCGTTGCATATAATGCAACCAATAACACTGATTAATAAGAGCCCTATTAAAATTTAACTTAATTATACGTGCGGCGCTCCAATTGAAGTATTCTTCTAAATGAAACTGCACGCCTTCGCATGCGATTATTATTTTCCTCTAACTAAGACATTGCAATCATAACTGCGCGAGTTCAAATTTGCATTGGTTTAACTTGGTCACACAGAGGGCTCGGCTTCTCACTTATATATTAGCCGCACGAATTCTTGCGCGATTCGGGGATATCATTTTAATTAAACGAAGCAATGCAATTTCCCAGAGAAAAATCGGCAATTTAATTTTCAGGATTTTGCGTTCAATTAGTGAAGCATTCGCTTCCAATGAAAAGTGTCGGGCAACTTTAATTTAAAAGCTGAGATATCAAACGAGTGCGTAGAAAATACTTTCGTATGCAAAACGTAATCACTGGATTGCAGACTTTTTCGCATCCGTAGCAAATGTGGATTGTACCATCCGGTATGCGAGTGAAATTCAACAAGAATTTCAACTTATTCCGAACGCGCCGATGAATTTTCCGTTTAATACTCGACCAAACCGTCGAACGAATTATATGGAAAATACCTTAACATGCGGAACGTCATTATTAGATTGCAGATTCTCTGGGCATTTATAATGCGCAGAATACCGTAATGTATACGAGCAAGATGTATCGACAATTTCAATTTATATGCAATATACTAAACTTTCAGCGAAACCATCTACACTAAAATACGAATAAAACGCTTGAATAATTTCCCCTGTAGCATCAAAATGCATCTGGAAATCCGTAGTCAAGTTTCCAGTATTTTCCATTTATTCAGTAGCGATGCTGATTTTTTGATTTATGCAACTGTAATCTCCAAGAAGAGATTACTCTGTAGTCTTTATTACGTACATTTACAATATTAAGCTTATGCTAATATGTACTTAATGCAGTAATTATAATATATATATCCGTTCTGCATTTATGAGAAAATACGGTTTTTATTTTGTATAAAAATCCACAGTCTACTCGCTATAAAATCTTTTTCGTACTGTAAAAATATAAATAAAAGTAAACAGTACAGAGACAATTTTAATAACTGTTGCTTATTGAATTTTCAGTCGCCTTAGCAACGACGATTCGATTCTTGTCTTATTCGGAGAATTCGTCGGAATCCTGAATCGGCGGAAGATGCGGAAACAATCGGAGATCGCCTGAACAAGGAATCATCGCTGCTGACAATGTCACACCAAACCGAAACATGGTTCGCAGGCGAACAAAAAGTCTCGGTGCGATGACACGGACGTGTTACTACACAAATCTGCCATAACTATCGACATAACTAGCGCAAGAGGTCTAAAACTAATTCAATTAAATGCGGCACCAGTTTGCGGTCGAATCGACCGAGGAAACGAGACCGAGATCTCCTGAAATGCGCCCGCGAAACTGATCGACACCGCTCTGGCAGCTCCGTGGCAGACTCGGCTGGCTCATTAGGTGTGATACAGGATGCTTCAAGAGATGGGGATCGCGCTGGAGAACGCGATGATCAACGTGACGAGCACCACCGATCCGTTGTACGACGATGCCGACGATTACGATTTCGATCGGCAACAAGTGCAGAGTATCGTCGTGGTCGTTGTGCCACTGTTCTTCGGCATGATCGGCATACTTGGATTCGTTGGGAATTGTCTAGTTGTGACCGTCGTCGCGGCGAATCCCGGCATGAGATCGACGACGAACATTCTGATCATCAATCTCGCCGTGGCCGATCTGCTCTTCGTTATATTCTGTATACCGTTCACCGCGACCGACTTCGTGCTGCCATTCTGGCCGTTCGGCAACATCTGGTGCAAGATCGTCCAGTACCTCATCATCGTCACTGCGTTCGCCAGCGTCTACACTTTGGTCCTCATGAGCCTGGACAGGTGAGTCGCTAGAATCGCTGCATTTTTCTACCTTTGCGATTCCCACGATTTTTCAAACGAAATACACTGAAAATCAACTCTAAAGCGTCACAATTTTTTGTTCAAAATGCGTTTTGTGTAAATGTGAGTAAAAATATAAACTCAATTTACACTATATATAAACTCAATTTACAATATATATACACTATATATACACTAAAAGTGCACTAAACTCATACATATAATTTACAAGTCTGATTATACAACCTTTTCGTAAGGTACCTTGGGTCGTTCCAATATCGGTGGCTCATTTAACGCTTAAAGTGCTGCAACTTCGCGAGAAAAAATCGTGGCGACTTAGTTCAACCCTCAAATTAAAGGGTGAAGTCCGAACTTTACGATGCTGTGAACGGCAGAATTTATTTAAGTTTTCCTAAGTGCCCTAATACTTTTTAGACCGAGGTGTCAGTCGAGTTTCAATTTCGAAGAATTTTCATTATGTTCTTTAAGTAGACTCTTTAAATTAATACGATCATGCACAACAAATTTTATTTTCATTTTCTACAGACGTTAACACTAATTTTCCAAGTCGGAGATAAATGGTTACGCGCATGAACAAGTCGGTTGGGTTGAAAGACGTTCGCTAAGTTTGCGGATCTTTATGAATATTTTCGAACAAAACTAATAAACATGTCAAGTCGATACTGCACCTTCTTATTCAGCAATGCTCGGCGAGCAACAAACGTCCTCTCATGTAAAATTAATGATTCCGTCCAAAGTTATGGCAGTTCTGGCAGCATGCCTTAGGAACACTTTTCTGAAACTTTCCGCGAGCCGGTGGGAGAATGATTCTTGATCCGCGTGGGCGTTTCATCTGGAATAAATCGAAAACATCGAAAGTGAAAGATACGTCAACATCAGCAAGCAACGTGAAATTTCTAACTTTCATGAACCAAGCAAGTATTGAGTTGGCTGCAATTTAAACTCGAAATCGAATTCAATTCTCTGATGCGTGATTTTTTCAGATTTGTTATTAAATATGGAGAATTTGAAGGAAAGCGTAATTTTAGTTTCAAGAAAAATTGATTTGAAAGGAAACTATTGTTTTATATGAAGAAGGTGTTCTGTAATTTACTATGAAATTAAAAAGAAAGCTATGAAATTTAAAAAGTATGAAATCTAAAAATTATGAGATCTTGACAAACTTTTTAAATTGTGAAATCTTAAAGATGTTTTAGGCTTTTTAAAAGAATTTGTAATGTTTCTGTTACTAATTTTATATCTTGATGTTTCATTCTTTATTATTCATTATTCGATTTTCGCCCAAAATTCTTCAATTCGACCGCACCGTGTTTGTTCGTATTTTAATTACGTTGAAAGGGCACGTAACAACTGTTTACGCGAGAGAACAAAGAAATTTAGTCACGTTTCTTCTTTTATTTTCCCGCGGTTGTAAAAGTTACGAATGCATAAAATTTGCAGTCTATGCACCGAGAGGCGAGGCCGTCGCTTCACGACGCTTTGATCGCTGCCAATGCGATAGAACATACTCGGAGAAAGCCGCTGTATAATAAAACTCGATCCTGTACGTAGCACGTGAAGATGTAACCCATTCTGGGCCCGTAAATATCAGTAGTATTTCCGGTTGCATTTCTCCGCAGCAGAATCACGTGCTGCGCCTGTAAATGCCATACGTACGGAAGGAATCTTGACTCTTCCCCCGACCACGTGACACCTTCATTTTCTATTATGTATCACAATTTCCGCCCCTGTAACATCGCGTTTCCCTCCGTTTGAATTTTATTTGCTCCACCGATGGTCGCTTGTTTCATCGTTTGTCTATTTAAAATTATTCACGTTTTCAAATAATTTACAACTTATTGCAATTACGTATTTCGAAACTAACTTTGATTCAGTTCGTCGCTTTCCCTCTTTCGCTTCGTTATTTATGCAAATCGACGCTTTCGCCAGGGAAGAAATTGAAATTGGAAGACTCGCGTTTCCTTCGGCGACTGTATTCGATAAATTAAAGATGCAATGAAAATGTATGAAATTCTCCCAAGATTCGTTTTAGAGCCCCGAACCTTGATTGGTGTCGTTAAATTAAAGACGAAACGAAAGTGCGCGAAATTCTACGGAGTCTCGCGCCGAATCTCCGAATCTTTATTGCTCTCGTTAAATCGAAGCTGAAATGGCGGTGTACGCGATCCAACGGGATCGAAGCTTCGAATTTGTTAACAATTTTTTTCATTTTGCTCGGAATAAGTCTCTCGTTTATTGTATTTGTATTTACTATTGCCATCGATGTCGTATTTTTTCCGATTCGAAATGATGCAATTCAATTTGGTAGCGCGAATTTCATAGCGAGAGTGCTGCCTGTTTTCCGCAAACAGCGAGTGCAAATATTTCGAAAATATTTTCTGGAGTTAATTAAAATCCGTATTATGATTTCCTGACTGGATAAAATTAACGGCGGACGTTCTCTAAAAGTTGATTACGATTGCGCGATGATTTAGTTTTCATTTATTTTTAATCATTTTTATATCGATCACGGGAGCACGCGTCCGCATTTAATCACGCATTTAATCGCAAATCATTCGTATCAGCGTTATCCTCGATACACAGCTTTCTTACCATGAGCTTGCAATTAACAACTAGGTTAATCGTGATTTCTCAGTAACCTGCATAATTCAATCCGCTGGCTTTTGTCCAAGTCGATTACCATGAATCATTGTCCATTCATTTTGCCGGACATACGATACGTAAAACATTTTCGAAGTAAACACATCTGTTAGAGCTAATCCGCAAATTATTTGCCACGCCGTTTAAAAATAGCAGCGTCCGAAAATCACGTGCCATTAATGTCACTGGAATTTCGCGCGTTTCGTACATGTATCCGTTCATATTTTATTCGTAGCTAACGTGTTCCCTCGACTTCGTTTCTTTAGGATTGCAGCTTCTGAACACGTTTCGTTCTAATATTAGTTTATCTTCCCATCATATTAATATTTGACCACAAATATTTCATTTGGTCTTTGCATCATATTGATATTTACTCACAAATATTTCATTTTGCCTTTACGCTTGTACAATCTCCAAATTTCGTTGCCAATATAGACTTGAAAACAATTATCCCATAATATTTTATTTACTTTTGTTGTTCATGAAATGAGGAGTACTTTACTTCTTATTCTATTTAATTATTTTAATTATTCGTATTAACAAGCTTAATAGATCGATTTTTAATACTGCGAGTCGTACAATTACGAATACAAGTATAGATATAATTGAAATTCCGATGGATTTAATTTTCCAGACTTTCTGCAGTGATTTCCTTTTTAATAAAGACTAGCATACTATTTGGCATAATGAAAGCAGAGTTTCGATAAATATTTATCTAAAATTGTCATCCTAATGAAATATTTTTTAGAATTAATATTATTTATTATTTTTCATAAATTGTTCTACCTATTTATTCGAATTATATACATATAGAAGGAGTAAATCGATGAACTATGGAAAACGCTTTATATTCTGTCATTTTTATTCAAATCGATTATTTTTCGCATGAATTCCTGTATGAATAAAATCGTATTCGAACGAATTCTTCTTCGAATAAATTTGTATTTACGTAAATCTTTATTCGATTTGATGCATTCGATACTGTCGAATAATTATACAATATAATTTTGCCTAACTCCGACTGAGATTAGCAACGTCGTAGCAATTAGCAACGAAAAATATATATATATATATTCATTGTTACAGGTACTTAGCAGTGGTACATCCAGTCACTTCGAGGTCATGGCGGACTGAAAATCACGCGATCCTTGCTATTTGCATCGCGTGGGCGATGATCTTCGCGATCTCTACCCCTGCCCTCGTTATTCACGGCGAGGTAAGTCATTTACAAGTGTTCAAAATAGTTCATTCTACCAACAAATTTGCCAAGACAAGCAAATTCCTTGCGGTCGGAACAATATTGTTATCCCATCTTCGAAATCCGTCTTTCCCCGTGATACTTCGCACTACGTTGTTACATAATTATTAGACCGTGCATCTTTATGCGAAATAAAAATTTCCCCTGTCAATTGTAGCTTCTTCTTTTAATAACACAAAGATTGCAAACTTTAAAGTTAACGTGATTTTTATTTATTTAACATTGGAACCAAGGTTCTATTTCCGTACAAACTTGTAAGGACCACTATAAATATACGGAAATGAAATAGAATCGAATTTCTAAACAATTTTATTTCAAAAAAGAAGCTTTTTTATGGAAATATAATGCGACAAAATGGCGGCACATTTAATTAAAAATTATCTATAACAATAAATCAGTAACTCAGATTCGATAAGCAATAAATCAACGAATGAGATACGGTAAGCAATAAATCAACGAATGAGATTCGATGAGCAATAAATCAATGAAAGAGATTCGTTGAGTAATAAATCAACGAATTTCATTTTGTTGCACCATATTTCCATAGTAATGAATTCTTTTTAAATAAAATGTTTAGACGGTATAGATTAAATTCTATTTCGTTTGTGTATGTTTATAGTGGCACTTTGCAGGTTGCGTAACAAGTAAACTTCACGTTAATTTTGAAGCGTGCTATCTTTTCGTCGCGAAGTATAGCGCAACAGTGTTCGTTAATTTTCTCATTATATTCGCAGACTTGCATCGCGCCTATTCACTTTTGTGACGAGTGCATAAAATACCCAGTCTAATGATTATTTGCTAAACTAGGTTATCTCGAACGCGGATCTGCCACATTATGAAAGTAGCTGATAATACGAGCTTTGCTAATATTACAGTAAGTACTGTAGTATTAATTTAACGCCGCGACATTAAATTATTTTTACACAGTTATTTGTCTTTTACAAATTCGACATGAAATAGAATTCGAGTGTATACTATAACCATCGAGAAAACACGAATTCATTTTCAAACGTTAAATCCTTCGCGCATGGTGGTCTTTCAATGTCATATTTTATGAGGCTAATTAGTACAAAATGAATTTGCTTTGAAATATTACCGGCCGTGGTTACGAATTCGACAAAAGTTACATAAATTTCCGAGTAATCGCATTAGCGCACATTAAAGCATGCTTAATCCAGAATTACACGAAACCACCGCCACGGTACCATAATTCGAAGAAAGGTTAATTGCGCCCTTCGTTGGCCCGGCCACTCGTATATCCAATTCCTGTTTCCGGTATTAATTGGCCGATGCCTCCCGGAAACTGACTTAACGCGTTATCTCAATTAGAGAGATTAATTTGGCTACCTGGAACCTGTAAGTAGACTTCGAGAAGAAACTTCATAAAGTTCCTTTAAATATCGATACTAAAACCTTCACCATCTTACTCAAAACAATTCGTCAACCTACCAATACTACGTCGGAAAAATAAGGAGATTAATTAATTAATTAAGTCAATGCTGGATCGTTCGAGCATTAACTCTTTCAAGTTGAATGTCGAAATGGTGACGTCATCAGGATTGTACATGTTGCTCGTCCACGAAATGTTGGCACCGGAGTTGGACGTGTTTTATTCGAATAACAAATAGCGAATAAGATTTTATTCTAAGAATTAATTCGATATATTATTGCAATAAAATTTTATGCGAAGGATTTATTCGATATATTATTCTAATAAAATTTTATTCTAAGAATTAGTTCGATATATTATTCCAATAAAATTTGAGTCGAAGAATTTCTTCGAATAAAATTTCATTGAAACAATACCATTCGAAATATTGTTCTAAAAATATTTTATTTATATAATGTCCAACTCTGATTAACACTTTGCACGAGTGAGCAGCATCATGCAAAACTACAATGCTTAAACCAGAAATTTGTTCAAAAATCTGCAGTAACAAGTTCTTTTGAAATTATAAAATAAATTACAAATATTTTCTAGTGCTGTTGTTATCGAGAGTCTCGAAAAGACTGCCCGGAAGCAGGCGACAGACAAAGCGTCAAATGAATTCGATTCCATGAAATTTTGATGGCCACTAATTCGGCAGGCAACGCGTTAATCACGACCAGTGTTTCTCTCTTTTCTTTCCGCGATTGACCACTGTAATTGGCGTCCACACTTCCCGCCAGGATCCCGAAGGCTGTTCGATACAGTTTGTTCTCGGTATGTCGCGTGAAACGCGAAAAATTCTGTCCGCCTCGCGTTGCAGCTCTTTTGATTGACTCCTTCAATCCGGTTACTCGTTATGATGGATCGCATTCACAGAAGGCCGGATTTCGCTACCGTAAAATCGTTAAAAGCTCAATAGCCCGAAAAGCGCGCTATTCGAGACTCTGCTTGTTCTTTGAACTACCGGGAAGCTCGGTGGAAAAAAAATATTCTGAAAGATAGAGGAAGAAATATGCTCATTCGAACGCGAGGGTTGGTAGAAACAGATGCACGCTGCACAGTGCGTTGAGCTGATGAGCGTTAGGGATAACAGTCATAACTCCTGAACTATGTACTCGATTTTTAATAGAGGAATGTTAATACTGTTTTATAGAGAATACGAAAAAACATTAATTGATGAAGAGAATTATTGGTTAAATAAACACCTTATTAGCAATTTTTATCATTGCAATTAATTAATGCTGACGAATTATTGATAGAAATATCATCTTGCAACTTTACTCAACATTTCTGAAAAATTATAGGGAATACATGCATGGTGGTCGAGTCAGTTGAATTTGAAGAGATAAATTGAATGTTAGTATTTTGTGATGCACTGCTTTTTGACCGCGGGATAATGCACTGTGCGAGTTCGTTATCCAGTTGATAGAGGGTACCGCTAGGTTCGTTTATTTGGCGCTTCGTTCTAATTAATACTTTCGAAATGACCGGGAAGAAAGCGACCGGCAAGTTGATATAAACCCAGTTTAAATTGGAGTCGATGGGCAGAAGATCCGCAGATACTATCTATCCCGTAATTCCCCAATGACCGTTCCCGCCGTAATTACCTTCGAATGGGAGGAACAAAGTCAGCCAAGAAACTAAAATCGTTCGGGCTCCCAAGCCCTGTAAATGTGGAACTAATACTTACTAATGGCACTTCCCGCGGCCCGGGAATGAAATTCAAACGCTTTCATAACTCGATGGATTAACTTTTCTTGCTGGGCCATGTAATTTTTGTTTCCGGCAAGGCTATTTGCACGAAAAGATCGTTTAAAATCTGTTATTCATTTTGTGCTGTTTTTGGAGATTTCTTGGCAGCTTGGAACATCGGGCTAATTTTCAAAGATAGCTTTATTACCTAAATTTATATGAAGAGAATTCGCTGATAAAATAACGTCATTATATGAATTTATTTAAAGGAAATTTGTTGTTTAAATCGTTTCATTACAATAATCGTAACAACAGATCTTGTACCTCGAGCAAATTCAAATTAGAGTCATAATTTTGTGTCCGATCTATGTACATTTTTTATTAATAAATATAAGGGATGTCGCCATTTCTTCAGAAACTGTTCAATTTTAATCATTGGACTAATGGAGCAATCATTGTGTTATTATTTCGAATGAACATATTTGGTGTTTCAAAAATATTTTTTAGCAATTTGGAACGAGCGCGATGTTTCTCTGTTTCCTTATCAAAGTACAATTTATTGCGAACTCATAGGAAATTTTCTCCAAGCAATAATTCCAGTAACAATCGCTCGAATATAATTTTTCCCACTTGCTTTTTTTTAGGCAATCTTAAATATCGGGAAGTAATTAATTCTTCGGAAGAGCGTTTATAAACTCGAACGAATCCATAAAAATGTCGTAATGTAAATTTTTTGGTGGATTTGTATCGAGACTACAAACGCGAACGTTGGTTTCCAATCCTTGATCAGTACAATGACAATTAATACCCATTGTGCGGAAATTGATCCAGACACGTTCGGGATATGTGGTTGACAGTAACGTGACAAATGCGAGCGTACAAATGGCTCGGCTGTTGCGCGTTTTCTGCGGATATCATTCGATTCTCCCTGAACGCAAAGCACATTGTTTTGCTTTATACGGTACTGTGACACTCGGCTGACAAGAATAGCACGAAGAATGCGTACACTGCATGATCGCGATCATTCAGTGATTATAGCCCGATCGTGTTACGTATACGCTAGTTCAACTCGTGGTATTCGACAGTTCGATGACAGTTGACACTAATTTCTCCCCTCTAACGCAATCTGGAAAACGATATCGAGATTACGAAAGAGTTTTGCCTAAAATAATGACCATCGCGTAATCGATCAAGCGAAGTAATAACTTCGCAACGTTATTATTATACAACGATATTATTTCGCAAATTATTACAGAAAATTCAATTGTCTCTATATCGATCCACCTTAATTCCTAGCTAATATAACAGTGCAAATTAGGTTCCTTTCACCTTTATGTTTTCTGTTTTCGTATCTGTCATAATATTTGAAGAGAGAATAGGCAAACTATAATTTCAGAGTGCTGCGAATACTATAACACATCGTACACGAAAATTAATACGTTTTTCGTACATTGTTGGTTAGAAAACGTATCTCCGTTCGCGTGAACTAGTGTTTCACAAAATAATAACCTTCCATGCAGAAGCATTGAAATAACGCTTCATAACGAGGAGCTAAATATTATTCGAATGGAAGTTCATAGCAGATTAATAATTGTAACGACTTTCCAGAACAATTCCAGTCAAATTGTCCGGAATGACTCGCGTACAATGTGTTAAGGATCGTGCAACGATTTCGGAATTATTTGTTGATGTAATATGCAAATTATTTGAAGCTTGCCTAAATCGCCGGTGCATTCCTATGCAGCACAGATTGTCGAATGGAGAGATGGTTCCACATTTCGCAAACTATTATAACCGTACCGTATGCATAAACGAAATAGATAGTTACAGTTTCATGAAATTCAGTACCGGTATTACGAGCGCAGCGTCGAACAGCTTCGAGTCTCATTTTCTCGCAAAGAACGTCTAAATTACGCATGTTGTTCGAAAAATTCTCTACTGGCAAGAATAATGTACACGTTATTTAAATGCATGTAGATTTTGGTCATCCCCTAAATAAAACGTTTCCATTGATTTATTTGAGAATCAGGTATCACATTAAATCCGATGCTTAAGAACTGCAATCGTTTTCGCGATCATCCCGAATGTTTAAGTTACGGACGCTGTTGCAAAAATTCTTTACTGACAAAAGGAATACAGACGTTATTTATTAAATAGATATAAATCTTGATCATCCCCTAAATAAAGCGTTTTCATCGATTCGCTTCAGAATCACTTACACTCTTCCTAACTATTCTACTTGCTTTGAGTATACTCGTCACGAAGAAAAGGAGATTTTTTATCATGAAAAAATATCAAAAACAACTAATTTATCAAGAATGATATATCATAGATATTCTTTATTAAATTATATACTTTATAAACTGAAGAAGATAGAAATAAAATAAAACATACACGGTATAATAAAAGAAATATAACAAAACTGATCCACTTCTCAAAGTGATCGCAACAGCTAACTGATTAAATACATATCAAACTTATATCGTCTTCTACCAAACGCGTTTTCCTCAGTTTACTTTATGTAGTAAAATACGTTTCAGCTGAAACGCAAGTAGAGTTAAATTCGCAGCCGCAACAGTTTTTGCGATCATTCTCGAACCCTTAAATTACACTAGCTGTTCGGCGCTGCGCGAGACCCATAAATCTCGGCGTCCGAAAAACCGTCACCCTCTCCATTCGGGACTGTCTCACGTTCGACAAAGAATGTTTCCCGTATTGCGAGCGATTCGATCACGATCGCATAGCTTGCACACGTTCGCGACGCGCTATCAGTTCCCGAGGACTGCTCCTTTATATATGCAGATTCGCTTTAGTTTCAGGACATGGACGGCGCGTCGCCGTCATCGGAGAATCAGACGGCTTGTCGAATCCTACCGGAGTATGATTGGCCGTTCTTCCAAATGTCGTTTTTCCTGACGAGCTACCTGCTGCCACTGATGCTGATATGCTATTTTTACATTTGCATGCTCGTCAGGCTGTGGCGTCGCTCCCGCGTCAGCGCCGAGAGTCGACGCGGAAGGAGACGTGTTACGAGGCTGGTGCTCGTCGTTGTCGGCGTTTTCGCAGTTTGTTGGTGTCCTATCCAGGTTAGTATCGTCCTCGCATGTCTAACAAGGGACCTTGATAACTACATCTTGTGTCGAGCCACCGGTTCTGGCGTGGCGAAACATAGCAGCCGAGGTGTTATTTATAGAGAAAATATTTGAAATACTGTTTTTAATAATAGATCTCCAAATAGTAAATTAAAATTTTATTAAATTGAATATTCTATTTCGATAATCTAGAACAAAGTAAAATATTTTTTATTTTAAGAACA
>CM052154.1:5942970-5955520 GCA_028455555.1 Augochlorella aurata
AAATATCCGATGAAGATTATAATTAATTAATAAATTATATAAATAAGAAGTTAACAATAAATTTGAGTATGTTACATTTACGATATAATTGTAATTATACCTAAAAACCAATTTGATCATTTCGTACCCGAACGAACCTAAATCCTGGCTATATCAAATAAGACAATAGGATCAAAATATATGATTTTATTCAAAAAATATTGGTTTCCGCGTTCCGGGTGCAGATAAACCCACAGTGCATCGTATTTTAAGCCGCAACGGTCCTCCGAGTAGAATCAACTCGGTAAGGCGGAACTCCGGAACTGATCTTGTACACCCGATCCCTGCGCTATCTCTCGATGCGTTTAAACTTATGCTTTGCCCGCAGTGCACCCTTTTACCATTTGTGCCGAGTTTCTTTTGATCATTGCCAGATATCAGAAATTTCTCGTTCTTATACCCGTTTCGGGAGTTTCGCTGCGATAGGAACATAATCTGCGGCGAGCTATTCGATCGATACGACTCTGTATCGAAGATCTCGAAATTCATTTCATTCTCGATGAATTTCGATGAGACATATGCTATCAAGTGGTATATTCTGGCAATTTTAGACAGCTGCAGAACGAACTGAATTTTCTTTTAGATTTTCAAAGCACGATTTTCGATAATTTAATTATTTAATGAAACTTTTTCAACCGAGCTTCTAACAGAATATAAAATTTCATATTAATATAACATAAGATATATTATATAATAATGATTTAAATTTTAATAACAATTTGAATTTAAATTTAGGATTGCAAACATTAGATAGTGGCACTATAAACTTCAATTTAGAACATTTAAATAAAACTAATATAATTATTATTATTCTGATTCTGACAATTTATTTTTAAGAAAAATTCATGCTCGACACATAGAACAGTCAATTTTTTATTTTTCTAGGCTCGACAATAGGAACGGATTGTTGCTTCGTCGAGTAATAATATAAAAATCGGGATCGAAATGTTAAATCACGAAATCGTGTCGCAGTGAAGAAAGTTTATTAATAACGAAAGAGAAGAGATAATTTCCAGAAATAAAGGAGACAGGCTCTCTCGTTAAATCGTCGCTTCCGTCTATCTCATTAAATTATTACTGATGCCTTTACAACTCCTCTCTCACTACCAATATGCAAACGGGACCCTCATTTTCACTTCAGACACGTTAATTGAGTCAGCAGACTTCGGGCGTTTCTTCTTTTTCCATTGAAAGTTGGCTGCCCTATAAGCAGTCGCGTATGCCCTAATGAAAAAAGTTTCGAATCCCTTCGTCCCGGAGAGTGCATTAGCATTAACATGCGACGCGTTCGAGATATTTGCACCCTATTTAGCCCTTTCTCTGCCCCTAATCACGTGTTCAGAGAAATTCCTGGAGTCCTTCCTCTTAATAAATCAATTCGAGCAATTAATATCCTTAAATTAGATTATCTAGTTGCAGAAAACTTGTATTTTCTAGCACTTATTTTGTCAAAAATAATTGTTTAAAATTCTGTAAAAAATACATCATATCTTCCAGAAAAAGATACCAAGTTTTTGCTATTTATTTAAAAATTTTTATATGCACTAAATTAATAGAATTAAATAAAAGCTGAAGAATGTACATACTATGTCAAAAAATCCGCCGAATTAATTAAATAAAAATTCGTTCCCTCTGTCCGAAAAAATTATATTATTAGTAACACTTTCACTCAATATGGCTACTATTGCTACCTTCGCAAACAATTTCAGAGTGCACAAAATATAAATAAATCACCTTCCAACGCGAACTCTGTTCTCCACCGAACAACTCTCAATTAATCAACATCCAATGCCCACTTCACGGTCACCTAATTACACATTAATCTCTCCGGTAATTAGGTCCGAAGAGCCTACATATCGGATACACGGACAACTCCATTAATAGTAGATTAACAGATCCCGGGCTACGGAAAAACGATAGGCTCTCCTCGGATCATAAACACAGGTACTACATCGGATCATTAATCAATGCCGGCGGTGTTCCGGGGCAGAAAGATACCGGCAAGAACCGCGCAACAGGCTAACAAAACTCTCCGAAGATGGATCTTTATCAGCCGAAAAGGATAGCGGAAGCTTCTGGTTTCCCGGCTTTCCATTCGACGCTCCGAATGATCGTGACACAACTCGTCGACGGTAATTTGCTGAGTAAGAAGACAAACGACCCGCCGTTTTACAAATGCTTCCGAGCTCGCTTAAGTCTCGCCCCTTTGCTTTTAATTTCGTTCACCCATAAACACGCCGGCCCTTTCTTAAACCTGAGGGAGCACTTCGCTCGGATGTCGTGTTATTTATGTCACTCGCCTGAGCTTTAGAGTTCAGGCTACGCGCCCAGTGACACTTTTCTAGATCAATGTGAAAATGCGACTGCACTTTGTGGCGACGACAGGAGCGCTGGGTTTTTCATTGATTTTTGGAAAAGTGTATGAAAATTAGGGGTCCTGGTGTTCGACGTGTATTATAGATACACGCGCAGGTCATCTTAAGACCTTATTGGATGTCTTCTTAATATACACTGCTTAAATAAATTATAGCAGCGTTTTATGCTTTCTCGCGACAGTTCATCGATTTTAGAATCTTCAATTGCAGAAATGATTCTCTGCTTCAATAATTCAAAGGGGGAATCAGTTAATGCTTCCCATTTAAGTTCTGCATTAAATAAGCTTTCGTTTAAGTATACATAAGCTCACTTTCAATGGCTGCACTGTGCGGATGTACAGTTCCAGAATAACAAAACTTGGAAACTCGAACTTACTTGGTACAGTCTAGTTTCCGGTTTGCGAAGAAAATGATTTCTTAGAAGATGCGATAGTGTAGGGATTAGGACCCTCAATAGTCTCTACTGCGTCAAATAATGTCTATACCAATCATTTTCGTATGTTAATAATAATAATAATAATAATAGTCGATTCATCGATTGATTTAACGAATAATTTTTCTTCGAATAAAATCATATTCGAATAACGTTTCAAATATATCCTACAAATAAATTTTTTGAATAAGATTTTATTCGGCTAATATTTCGAATAAACTTTTATCCCAAGAAAATCTTGAATAAATTCTACGAATAACATTTTATCCGAACAAAGTTTCGAATAAATGCTACGAATAACATTTTATCCGAACAAAATGTCGAATAGATGCTACGAATACAATGTTAAATAAATTAAATAAATTCAACGAATAACGTTTGATTTGTTATTTGTTGCACGGAGGTTTTCAAAACCGTATATATAAGAACAGTGAAAAGTATGAAACAAATGTCTCGTTTGAGACAAAGAAAGTCAATGTTCCCAATGATCCGTGATACAGTTCCACGTAACCAGATTAGAGGAAGACACTGCGGAAAAAGAAGAAGAAGAAGCTGGACAGTATACAAGAAAAGGGGAATCGAGTCTTCAGAGTTTATTCCTCCGCCGGAGGAAACAAAGCTTCTGTGTGCTCGCAAGCCGTCCGGAAGCTTTCGATGTATCGCGAAAATCTCGCGGAAGATCGATATCGCGAATGCCGCAGAAGAATCTGGCTGAAAGTAATTCGCAGCGATGTTCCTGTCGCGCGAGGTGGGAAACTTAGATTGACCTTTCTGCGGGATCGGCAGATTTTTAAATTAATATTTAGCGAATTCAACTTAGATTAACCCGTTCGCTCTGTTCAGCAAATTCTTGAATTAGTACTCCGGGAATTCGAGTCGACCGAAGTTGCAGGAAAATCGAGGGAAGGAACTTCTGCGCCACGATTTTCATACATGTATAGGGTGTCCCCGAATTGTCGGCGCAAAGAGCGAATCTGCGTGAAACGCATTTTATTTTTGGAATTTCTTTTGGGATTTGACTGAACGAAAAATGCAAAAGTTCGAACCACAATTATTTTCTTTCAAAGAAACAAATACTGAAATTATATCAAATATAATTCTTTAATTTCGACAAATTTTAAATAAATTGATGCTGCTTTATTTATTAGTGAAATTTTGTATTCTATGACTTTTGAAGATTAACGATTACTGTCTAAAATTTAGCAGATTAATTGAAGGTGATATCGATTGTAATAAATTATTAATATAGAATTTAGTTATAATGAATTGATGGCAAAATTAAAAATTTCTAATTTTTTAAAAGAGAATTCTAATTTTTCCACATGATCGTAAAAAAGTTAAAATTAAACAATACTTTCCTTTGTCGACTAAAAGATTACTCATTGTAGAAAATAAATAGAAATACAATTAGACTTTGTTAATTCATACGTTTTGTTGTAAATTTTTACCTGCCACAAGCGCATAAGCGCATTTCGTAGTACCTCAGACGCCCGAACATAGCGCAAACAACAAATCCTGCGTTTTAACAATCACTTCTTCCATAATCGCTGAAAGGGTAATTTTCTGCGTTTAAAATTGAACTTTCCATTGAGACAATTGATCATGTAATACCATAAAGTAATGGAAATTCGACTGTCTTTCGAAAGAGCACTCGTGCGCGTCGCAAGGCTTCAGCAGAACGTAATGCACGAAAGAGATAAGAAAGTGGGAGGAAGCTCGGGCGAACAAGATGGTAAACATGCAAGAGAACGAAAGAAAAGTAGTTGGAAGAAACTAGTCCACTCGGGTTTGTACCTCGAACAACTTTGGAGAGACGAATGCGTTATACTCACGAGCATTGTCTACTGGATGGACAGCGACGTTTATAATTGTACTTTTGGGTGCAAGAATTGCGCCGAGTCACGAAGATTCTTTTTCGCGCAGGTGCTCCAATAAATTCTCCGCTGCTGCCTGTGTGCGCCGTGAAAATTCCGCTGGTGTGATCTTAAAAATGACGAAGTGATAGCGAGTTTTTCGAGTAGATAGCTCCAGGCCTAATTACGGCGACTCTCATTAATATTAGAACACCTTTTAAGACGCAATAACTTCTTTCGAACCGCGCGAAATGACTTGAATTTCAGATGTCTTCCACTATTCTTTTCTTAATGACAAGGGAAATAGTTTACTGTTCCATGATTGAAATACTTTTCTTAAATTTTGCTATTACTTAGAATAACAGAAAAAATAAAATCACTCGTTTTTATACATACAGAACGTTTCATCAAAATTAGTCGACGTTGCTATATGATCATTATGCAAAATAAAAATGTTCTTTATCGTTTATTTACAACAAAAGCTAAATAAAAATGTATTTCTTCTTCTAATGATGTTAATATAGTAAAAATAATTCAACAGTATTTTTAAATACTTCTTACTGCATTTCGTTCATCTATTTTTATATGCACAAAATCCGCATACTAATTATGAGTTGCAAACAATAAAAGATCATAATTTTTTAATGATTTCAACCAAAAACAGCATAACTATGCAACGACCAATTTCATTGAAGTGAAATTTTACTTATTATCATTCTAAATAATAGTGAAATTAAAAAACATAATTTCAGTCATTCTACAATAAACTATAGTCATTTAGTCCAGTTTGACAAAGGTTATTGCTTTTCGAAAGATGTTCGCATACTCTCCGCCAGGGATGACTACACAAAACGACAATATAAATCAATGCCAATACCTAAATTAATGAATACCTCACTCTACACTTGGGCTACAAATTGAAAGGGTTAATACCGAAGCAAATGGACGTCGCAGTATCTCCTGGACGCTGTTTATCAGTGCGGCGATTACAAAGGATCATCGACGGAATTCCCAGCGGCAATCGTCCGACGCAGAAGCGGCGATGCTGGTTTGCGACGCGGGATGGAAAATATAGGAAATTGCACTTGCACTGGGACGAGGAGTGTAATTTACAGCGGGAGCGGGGGTAGCCGAGGCCACTGTAGGCTAGACGATCCCTATGAGCGTGGGCCCCGGATGGCCTTGGATTTCCAACTTGAGAATCTCTACGCCTACAGCGACACAAGTAGCGCTCGGAGAAGAGGCAGCAGGGTGAAAAAAAAAGAGGAGGAAAGGAATGTGTTTTCAAAGCCCTCTGGCACGTCCAGGAAACAAAGGAAGTTTTTTCGGAGGTCGAAGAGCGAATAAAGTAAAAGATGTGTTTCACTCTGTCGCCATTATGAACGGCTAATTGCCTCCGAAGTAATTAATCCTATCCTGGAACTCGGCGCGAAAATATCGGACTTCGGGTGAGACACTACAGCGAGGGAAACGCGGGACATGGAATGCGAACCCGTGGAAACATTGATCTTATACGAATCTTAATCGACCGAAACGTGTTGCATTTTAACAGCTGATAAACTCTGGTTCATTATGATTAGTCTGCGATTTTTATGAATTAGAATAAAATTAATAGATTCTATTTTTGAGCGGTGGACAGATTCAAGTAATTGAAAAGTATTAATATACTATTTGCAACTATATTAAAATTATTGAAGTAACAATTGGATGGGTATCTGGCAAATGTTGCTTGCAATTGATCCAAGACATTTTGTTTCCGCATAATCATTATTATTTCAGAGTTGAGGACGCTTTAAAGTGATCGTAATTATATGCAGGTAGAAGTGTTCGAAGATCTATTTAAAGAAATATAATAGTAAATTTTGTTCCTGAAAATATATAGACTCAGTAAATAGATCTTTTGAAGATAATTTGATTGATCTAATATACATTGACACTACTAATTTCTTTTTAGATTTTTCTCTTATCAATGCATGAAGTCCGCAGTCCAGTAATAAAATTCAGTATGCGATTAACGTGTAGCTTGATAGAACGAAATTTTAATGAATAATCTCTGCGATCATTATTAGAAATAATTCATACCTTCAGGAACATAACACAGAATTAGTTTTGCAACTGAGACCATTAATTGTATATTAGGGAATTTAATTGTTACAGTTACTTGTTTAAATTGTCAATTTACGTGAAACCTAGCTACTCTAAATTCTCATTATTTTGTAATGAAATATTAATAATTGCGCGTTGCAAATACACGTTTGGCAGTAATATAATTAAACAAAACTATATTCATCGTAAAGTCATTTATGAGACTTAACTCGATTAGTATATTATAACATGTGTATCTATAAATCAATTTATTTTGTAATTTTGATCTGCGTTGAATAATTTAACGATTAATTCGACGATTTTCGCAACTTTTAAATAAAAGCTCTGTTTTACCTAATGATTAATATTTTATCTAATGAATAATGCACATGAGTAGGTATAGAAATATAAAAAGAGGACTCACCTAGGGTATGTCGCCAGTACTGGAAGCTCTCGTAGTCCTCGTCACTGGTCCCTGTCTGTTTTGATCCGACCGAGGTGTGCAGTAGATTATTTTCCGGAAAGCTTTCCGGAAACTGTCGCTGAGGAAGGCGTAGAGGAAAGGGTTGATGCAGCTGTTCATGTAGGCCAGAATGTGGCTGCCTATTTGCACCATTATCGTCGTCGGTGTCAATGAGTACACGTTCAATGACTTAGTCACCAGGATCACCTTTCGCGAAACACCAAAAGCATCGAATTAATTAATCATCGGACATGGTACATCAATTACGAATAAAATAACAAGATACATTGTTTAGATCAGCGGACACGGAAAGTCAGAATCATAATTTTTACATTATTCAATTTTTCTCGAAATAAAATATACGGCTTAACCCTTTGCGGCTGAAAACTTTATAACTCTAAATTCGAAATAGACCTTCTGACTTATGGTATTTCTATTTCATATGAGTAAATTTATAAAATTGCGATTTATGCAACGATCACATTTTCAGCAACTTTTTAATTGTAAACTTAATGTAGAAATTATTTTGCAACGCGATACAAAGAGTTTTAGCGTTTCTAATTGATACTTGAGAACTATTGGGCGACTAGCTCTTCTTGCCTTTTAATAGCAACCACATTCATTGACAATTGTTATTGCAGAATCGTATAATAATTAAATATAACCTGCAATAGCGCACAAATTCATCGGTACAATATTAATAATTATAAAACGAAGAATCCAGCATCTCGCAGTTTCAAAGACTTCTCAGCTTGTTCTCTATTTCTCCAGCGAAATGTTCCCCGATACTTTCCGGCGGAACGTCAAACTCGCTCTCCTCTATTTGCATAATTTTCAAGCAGCCAAGTATTTCCCGATAATCGAGCTCGAATGATGCGTTTAACTCGAGCACCCTATGCACCGGCGGAGACCGAAATTAAAACACTGAGGATTACTGATTAATTATGGATTGAAATTTGACTGACACCGCTCCCCGCGAAACTCTTCTGTGATCGATTATTGTAAAAGCGACGCCAGAGATCCCTTTCCGAATGAAGGCGGACGGCACACACGAGTGCAGAATTTCATTCGATTAGGACAATTCTTCGTCGAACCCATTCCGATAAATGTGGCCATCGATTACGCTCCGGTTTCATTACATCTCTGCGGAAACCGGGGGAAATGTTGCACTCAGCAATATTCGCGACGTTCTCGTCCGACAACGATTCGATCATTTAATGACGCGACGAGAAACGAATCGCGATATACAAAATCTTATTTTACGTCGCAATGAACCGGGCAACTTCTTATCTCGTTCCCGGGGACAAACATCTGATCGAGACGACTCGATAAACCTCGTTTCCCTGGTGTTCGCCTGCGATCAACGTACGCTCGCCGCCGTTCCAGCAAGAAAATCGCGCGAATTCCGCGCAAATATTCGCCGCGTTCGTCCGTCGGAACAAAAGGAAACAAAGTTGCATTAATCTAAATGGACCAGACACGGGATTGCGAGCTGCAACACATTTTTTTCTGCGCCATGACTCCGCCGTTTCGACACTTCACCTTCCATTATCGCACGCCAGCTCTCACGGCCGCAACAAAACAATCCGTCCAGAATCACGGGTTCGATATTTCCTGGGGAAAAGCTCGCACAACCCCGCGACATTCGATCTATAGGACGTGTGTCAAAAATTCGAAGTGTAAGATAGGTATTGCGTAATGAAATTAATATTACTGGCTTGCTCGGATATTAATTTCTTCCTTCCACGAGGAAATAAAAAACGAGTTTTTAACAAGTAGAGTAAATATTATCCAACGCTTTTTTATTCGTAGAATTTATTTAAAAGAGCGTAGAATCTTATTCCCAGAATTTTTTCGAACCATTAGCAATTTTTCGAATAAATGTTTAATACAAATAGAGATATTTCTCATTAATAGGATGTTTATGTATCTATGGCACGTGGAGACGCTTAAAAATGCAAGAAAATGTATAAATTAATATAGCCTCAATGTATAAATTAATATAGCCTTTTTTATATACCTTTTTACGAGTCATTCTTTAAGGAAATCTTTCTTCAACATTAATTTTTGTAAGGTAACATAAAAAAGTAGAGAATTAGTATCTATCGAGGTTGAAGCGAAGCGAAAAATGATTGGAGATTTAACCGGACGCGTTTCATCAATGGGAACAGCCTTCACAAATATTCCGTTTAAAAATTACATCGCGACATTTAAAACGTGCACTAAGTTGTTCTTCTAAAGGATCATTATTTGTGCAGCGATCGCAATTACCAGTGAACCGAGGCTAATTACTGAATTTCGCCGTACCATTTCCTTGCCGCAATTTATCTTCCGTCTCCATTAACACGAATAGGGGTCGCAGTTAATTGCTATTGCATCGGTATCGTCCGCAAAATTTTTCCAACGCGGTGCCTTCCCCGAAATGTTCGGGACAGAGGGACACACATTTCAATCCCCAAGCGGCAATTCTCAATGGGCTCTGCAGCGGTTTGCGTGACACCGAGCTCGCGATAACTCCGACAGATTATTGTGTACATCGTCGAGGACTTAATCCTATTTGCGCGTCACCATGCAATCAAAATGCATCTTGCAAATCGGACGGGGTCAGCCCGAAGCACCGTGGAAAAACAACTGTCGTTAACACGTACAATCGTGCACTTACCATCGTTGAAACCGCTTTCGAAAGCGAGTGAAAGTTACAGTTCATATCTAATATCGAAAAAGCCTGATAGGATTTCTCGAAATGGGCTTTCGTGTTTCAGATACTATGATTGAGTACGCAATCATATGCTTTATTGACTTTTATTAACCCTAAACCTAATAGCTAACGAGTACTTACGCTTTATTTTCGAAACATTTTCTACAATTTGATATTACGCGATGAAAACTTCCAAAAAATATAGCGAAATTACTTATTAGCTAATTAGGTTTAGGGCTAATATGGGTCAATGCTCTTTTAGTCAGAATTTGATATTCTTCCATATTCTGATATAAAAGATATAGTATAAAATATAAAATATAGCACAAGTTGCGTGGACCACCCTGTGTGTAGATCATACAGAATGTTCATTTCGAAATTTTGAATTTAATATTTTGAAAACAATACATTTTTAGCGAAAATATAACTTTATTTTGAATGATCCTATTCGAATCATAGAAAGCGATTTCTACGATCGTAAGTTCTCTTATTAGCATCGCGACTTTTTCTCATTTCTCTACCGGTTCTCACTTCCGCCTGCTCCACATTGCATCGGATTGCACTTTTCGTCTACGCGTGTGTATCATAAAGCTATTCGTTGCACGCTGTTGCGCTGATTCAGCGGTTCGTAATTTGTTAAAGAGCGGCTGGAACGCGTGGACAGCGTTTGAAATCACGTAACACGTGTGCTACATCGTGACGTTAAAGGCTGGGAATATCGCTTGGGCTTTTATAACTGAAACCTCAGTGATTACTTTTCTCTTGCAGATTTTTTTGCGAAGGGGAGACGATTCTGTAACGAGATAATTGAAACTCAAAGACTTCGGTAGAAGATTAAATAGCTTCCGCCGTTGCAAGAGGATAAAGTAAAGTAAGCAGCTTGAGGAAATTTTGAAAAAGAGATTCTATTATGGTAAAGGAGTTGACTAGTAATTTGACTAGTAATTTTATGCGTCTATGACATATATGAATAGGCGTAATTTGAAACGATGAAAATATTAAAAGAATTTTGGGACATCTGTGTATTATTTTCGATTTATTGAAATTATTAGGAAATGTCTCACGTTTGTTAAAACCGATGGATTTCTTAAATAAGAAAAGAAGAGGAGCACTTCTTGACATTTTTCTGGTAGCTTTGAAATCTTACGCTCGTAGAAATCCCGCTTTTTGGCGAAATACTGAATGAAGCGCATTTGACACCGTCGTGCAACGAAAATGTTTTGAAAAACGAGACGACTTCGCAAAAGTTCAAATATTTTTGCTGTTATTTTGAATAGTGGCGAGAATAAGGTAGCGTCGTATTGAAAAAAGAAAGGTCGCTTGCGAGATCACAATAAGTATTCCACGCAAGTATCCAAGTTTTACGAGAATGGGTCACATGAATGGGAATATTTAAAAATCTCGGCTGTTTTCGTATACGTCGGGAAACTGGTTGAAACAAAGTCAAACTTTCCGAAGCGATGGACAAAAAGAGAAATACCGTCAGGGAAACTTTAACCCGCCGCTGGCAAGGAGAACGCCGACAAATGGCCTACATTTCGGACAACAAAATTTTAATATTTCATCGAAACGACGCGGAGTTTGTCAAATATATTAAAACAAACAACAGCTACGAGTAACAGAAACGTTAAAATCTCCTCATTTGTGTGTATATCCCATATTTTATGCTGAATTCGTTATCGTCCCTCGTTTCAGCTGCATCCATTAAATGCAACCGTAAAAGCATTTTTTATTATATTAGGATGTTCCGTATGCAATGCCGGATTTTTACTGTATGCAAATGTTGCTCGCGTTAAGTTATTGTTTATGACATGAACAGTTTGAACAAAAGAATTTTCTCAAAATCCTGTATTTTTGTCAAGTATCTTGAGTTACGTATGTACAGACTGCAGATTATATGCATTTATGACAAAAACGAGTAGATGCAATTTAAAATAGCGAAGAGATTAAAAGAATTTTAAAATCTCAATGTATTATTTTCAATCTATTTAAATGATTGAAGCAAGAACGAACTTGTTATCTAGTTTCTATATCTTGTAATTAATGCAGACAATTTCCATTTTGCATGAAAATTTTTCTATAAGATAACAGTTTGAAATCAAATTAGTAAATTTTCTTAACCACCTAGATCTCGTTTTGCAGAACGAACACTTTGCAAACGAAAATGGTATTAAAATCTCCACAGCCGAGTTTATTCATTCAAAAGACTGTAATATTTAAAAAAAATGGCATTTATATATTAAAACTCGTTGGGAAAAGCGTATCGAATATAATAAATCCGTTTACACTTGAAATAGCATTTTTTACCGCGGTTTATTTTGTTAATCTCGCGTTAGTAACCGTAAAATTAACTTCCTGCCACATAGTATGAAGCGGAACAGGTTGCGAGGACATTAAAGGGAATTTAACGTGTGATATTTCAGTCCACGTCAATTCAAGAAGCAATATTATTCTCTACCGATGAACGCTAACCTTATGCAACCGACTATGTTAGCGACCTTAATCACAAAATAAATCATAAGGCAATATGGTTTCACTTTTAAAGCAAAATATGATTGCGACGCGGATGTAACGCTGACAGTGGACGTATTTTCACACGTGGTA
>CM052154.1:5969439-5992970 GCA_028455555.1 Augochlorella aurata
AAACTTCATAGAAAATATGTGGGGTAATTCTCGACATATTGACTGCTAATGTCCTGTTATCTTTTCCAAAAAGCATTCATGGAAGAATAATAATAATCGTTAAAGTTCTAAAATGTATATAATCACCTTAAAACATGATATTATAGTAATTATTGAATCATAATTAAGCATAAACTGTTCTATTATCGAAAACTAAAAAGATTTAGCTGTAATTATGTTTTCTTAAGATTTAATTTAAACAGAGTATATTTCTGAATTCAAGACATATTTTTTTACTAATGTCTGCTTATTAATCTGCAAAATAAAAATCATCTCTTTTTAAAAACTTCTTAATAATTTCAGGAAGTTAAAAAGAATGCAACGGTATAAATAAATTCCTTAAATTCCAGTATCATTTTGCATTTAAACTATTCATTTTTGTCATGAATGCATAACTGATAATTTATTCAGCAGATTAATCGGACATTATCGAAATTAATAAACGGCCCATCGAGCGCGTAAATCGAAAAAGGCTAATCGAAAACTGTCCCCGTCAATTTCCACTCGACACGGTGCACGCTCGGTCGGCTGATACACCCCTAATCTGCTCACATCAAACACGTTGCGAGACTAATTACGGTTTCAATATGTGACAATATTAATTTGCCCGGGGTACACATCCATCGTGCGCGTATCTAGGCATAAGGGCGGAACTACTTGATCGCGTTAATTACAAACCCTTCATTTACCCGTGAAATATTTGCTGGAACACCGTTGTGTATCAACGGGGCCGGCCATGGTGTGCCCGAAATGAATGTTCGTGACCCTTTGCCATCAGCCGTTTGTCTTCCATTCAATAGAGGCTAATTTAAAGCCGAGTCTTTATTTTACTGGGTCGGTCGTTGCTCGGAAACCACCCTCGCAGGGTGCCCAACGCGAAATGAATGTTTACGACGTCGATCGGAAGACGTTCCATGGTGTCGTCCTTCCCTTATGACGCCATAGTGACGCCATACTAATGCCATAATGACGCCATTCACGAACCAGCTGGTATTTCCTTTCTCCAGCGCGCGATTCTCGTCAAGTTTAATACATTTTGCAATGAAAAATTGAGCGGTTCAGTGGAAAACAGGTACATGCCATAATTTTACAATTCTTATGGAGAGAATCGCCGTCTTTTACATGATTAATTTTGACGAATAAATAATGACATCTTGAATAAAAGGATTTCATATGTCTTATTCGATAATTATAAAGTAAATTACGTTTGAGAAACAGTAACTACCGGCTCCAGTACTCGCTCTGGCGCCAAAAATTAAACGGTTGGCCCCGCGAAATGATTTTTGTCCGGTTGGTTTGGCGATCCGTCACACTGTGTGACGTGTCCACATCATGGTTCTGGGTTAGGAGGCTCCTCCGAAGTAGGCCAAGCCGTGAAACCAGCGGAAAACTTCGCTCGACAAGTAAGAGGGCTGCAGCTTGCACACATCCCCGCCTCAGCCCCGGCCTTGTCCGGCTCGTCCTGTCTCTGCTTTCACTCTTCCGGAGACTTCAGCCTCTTCCATCTTTGGCTGGTTATCTTTCTTGCGCCTTCCCGTCATCGATCTGTGTACCCATCATCGAGTCTGCCCACTTTTCCCGACACTTGCGTGCTACTTTGGCGATACGGCGAGCAAAATGGTCGCTGAAAATTGTTCAATCGGCCGCCGACGTCGGCCGACCCTTCTTCGGATCGAACCGATCCGCTATTTTCAGAACGGGCCGCGGTCCCCTCGAATTATTTCCGCTCGATGGGAACCAATAATAATTCGTAATGGCTCGCCGGCTATTTCTGTTTCGAATTCCCGTGGGAGCAAGTGCTGCTCTTATTTGGCCCCGCCGTTGTCTTTGGATTTCGATTGTTTTGATTGATGCTCGACGGACTTTGGCTGTGTTTGACCACGGGACCACGGGAGTTGTCTCTGTTCGACGGGATCCTCGGGAATGTTATCTGTTGACGCCGGAAGTGCTGCTGGGAATACTTGTTGCGCAAACAATGGTTTCGTTGGGGAATATTCGGCGAGGTGGAAGACCGGCAAGTAAATTGCTGCGGAAGAAAGAAAAACGTCGGGAAAGAAACGGGGCAACAACAGTGGCTGGCTTTAATTCATTTACCGGACGCTTTGGTTGAATTTGTTCAGTTGATCCGGTCTGCAGGTGCGGACAGGTGCGAGGAAAAGTTGTTCGATTGTTATCAACATTTTCCCTATGGTCGTTTTATGATATAAACGTATATTCTGCAACCCGAAGATATATCGACAATATTAAAAATTCATAATAATTTGTAGACGAGTGGATAATTGAAGACATGATTTGCAAGAAATGTTAACTTTACGATTAACAATTACGGCGAAGTTCAAATACAGTAGGAACATGTTCAGCATAATCCATTAGCTTTTACGATTCCCGAGTGTCTGAAATTATTATGGGAATAGAAACTTGCTAGGAGAATATCTGCAATTGATATTATAATAATGATTCAGCAGTATTCGTCTCTAGTTTTGCTAGAAGTTAGGATGCAATCCGAAACAGCAGTCGTTAAAGCACACACCCTAAAAATACCGTTTTCCGTCAGAAACGAATGCACTCTTTGTCGTGCTGTTAACATGTGCACGGAATGCAGTCTCCCATGCACCACAGTTGTTCAAGGTTCTCCTCCTCGGCATAAAAGAGACTTGTTCAACATCAAGAGAGCCACTCATACAGATTATGTTGCACAGACGTTTCGCGTTCGGTGTCTTTGCGACAGCAATAAATGACGGAATCGTTATTTTCTATTCCCTCTAGACCTTTGAGGGACACAAAAGCGAGGCGGATTAATTTCTGTTTTGTTGCGAAACGGTGGGGCCAGTTTCCGCGACGTTCCGCTGGCATTTTTCAAACCGTTTTGTAACACGATGTCCTACTTTCCCTTTGACGCAAAACTTGCTTCGGACTTCGGCTAAAACATTCATTTGTCTTTTTACTTAACCCATTAAGTGGAAATGACGAGTCCCGACCGCGAACACTTCCTGTGCCAAACTCGAATTATATGGGCGATGTCCACCGTTTATTTAAATGCTCAAAAATAATATCCATTCCTTCCCATTATTAAAGAAGAAATTATTACGACGTTTACATATTCTCTTGTCTTTTTGCTATCTAAAATATTGTGCCATAGTTACAGTGGATGATTAGAAAATACACAATATTAAAATATATTATTGAATATTACAACAGGCTGTTAAATAAATTATTAATCAGTTCTATTACGAATGAAATAGTGTCCACAGTTATTTAGATATATTTAATAATAAATATTCTAGTTTTATTTTGTGATAACTCGTCGCACTGTGTTGTCCTAAATTAAATTGTCTTCATTCGCACATTTCTCTGAATTCTACCTATATTTTTCATTCATTTATTTGAATTCTAATCCTTTTTGAGATTCAACTATGTTTAAAAGTAGCCAGTGACACTAACTTTAACTACTCTTAATCCACAAAATTTTTAAACGATATCGCAACGTGCATAAATAAACCTTGTAAATGCGACTGCAAATGGCGTTATAGTTTCATTTATTTTCATTTCAAAATAATTTCAAAGAAAGTTAAACAAATACGCGATTCACACTAGAATACACCCTTAACAATTACACTCTTCTACGAATAATTTCACCGAATATCGTAATGATTTATTAATTCTTTAAACATGGCAGTAGTTGATTATAATTTAGCAGATACGCAAACACGATTCAGTGGTTAATTTGAAATTTCTATCCATAGGGAAGTAGCATAAAGGTTAGCATTAGCTATTCCCTGTGAGCGTTCCAGAAATATCAGTGGAAATAAATACTTCGTCATCTATTCGTTCGTCATCAAATGAAGCAGTCTGTTAATTTCAATAAAACCCATAAAATTACCGTAGATATTTATGAACTTCTCCCGCGAGGAGATGTAATTAAACTTTCTTTCCATAATTCTCACAGATATTAAGTAAATTTTCGTACCGTGCGCCGAATTCTAAATTAAACGCAGCTCCCTTCTGGAGAGTTTCCTTTTTTAACTTTCGTAACATGATCAGCAGACTGCGCATTATACTTATTGCGTAAGGAAACACCGTATACGAAGTTGCTTGAGAATCGGGAAGTTTCCGTTCTTGGGGAACTCGGTTACTAATAACCTAATTTACATGCAGTTTCATGCGAAACATTTAGAAATAAGATCGTTAGAAGCTTGGAATTAAAAATCGATTTATCGGAGACAATAATTATTAATAAACTGCGGATTTTTATGCGAGATAGTGATATAGTAGATGTATAGGCATTCACTTGATCTCTTAACAATTGTATTAATTTCAAAATGAAGTAGCAGTATTTTCTGGACATTTTTGCCATGAAGTTATAAAAGCCGCGGTCTACTTTTTACTTACAAAAATTATGAATAATATTTAAATTAGAAAGTAACAATTCTGAACGTTTAATAGCTGGCAGAGATGCATTAGAATATTAATATATTTCTTAAATTAATATATTTCCAAATTTCGTACTGCAGAAAGTCTTCCGTTTCGTTTCATTTGCCAAGAAATATTTAAATCATTATGTTGTGGATTTTATGCATTCACGGCAAATACCGACAGATGAAATATAAAATATTGAGAATATTAAAAGAAATTAAAAATGCTAACTTCAACTTATCAGTATTATCTAAAAAAAGATGAAAATGCAGTTGGCTCCTACGTTCTGCAATTGACGCAAACAATTTTTATTTCGCATAGAGATCCGTAGTCTCATTTTCCGACGACCACCCATACTTTAAACTGCTATTTTCTACGACGGCTATATCATATATTCTGCGACGCCCCTAAGCTTTCTGAAAGGAAGAAAAATGTGTGTCCATCACTGGCCGATGTGATACCGTGTTCCAAATACCAACGTACTCGCTACTAAATCCCCAACTTTCTTCTTGTTTCAGGTTGCAATTCCTTTGGCAGCGAAATTCGTCCAAACAAAAGAGTATCCTCGTGGTCCGTGTGCGAACAGGGCGGTTCTCGGCAGCATGGAACGCGCGATTGTCGCTCGACAAACCGATCCGCCGTTTCGCGAAACATTTCTGGTGACGTACGTTTAATATTCCTAATTAGCGACCGTGACACTGCGATTAATCCGAGCACGGTGCCGCCCGATATTCGGGGGGACATTTTGCTCGCCGAAATCGGGAGTCCAAGTTCTTGTTGCGCGAACGTGAACGATTTTATAGTCATTAATGCTGTGGAACTTACGCTTACGCTGTAAAGAGGACAGATCCTGTACATAACGCTTGTGAGATGGAAGAGAGCGGAGAATTTGAGAGAGAGAGGGAGTGAGAGAGAGGGTGTGAGAGAGAGAGAGAGTACCGAGCGAGAATAATTTAATTAAAACTAAATAGGTTCGAGAAGTGTGGTTACTAATCTAGCATTTAGAGACGAGAGCTCGGCTCGCCGCTTGTCCAGCGGCCGTGAAGAAAATGAAAGAGCTTATCGCGGCCAATCGACCGCGTTCTGAACGATTCAACGATTCAATTACAAGTTCGTTGCCATGTAACTACGGCGGCAATTGTCACTCGGGGATCCACGGATCGTGACAGACGAGCCCCTGCTCGTTCCGTGATCGCCGAGTGTCGGCAGAATGGGACACGTTTCGAAAGTAACTCTATCCACGATGTAAAAGTTCGTTTTCCAGTGAGTCGACGTAGGTTTAAGGCCGTTAGGTTCAACGAGACTCGGGGTTCCTTTGGGAATCGACCGAAATGCAAATTGTAAAGTACGCATGTCAATAAAGACGCTAAAGCGATACGTGTTTCGAAATTCTTTCGGCGATTATTGCGCCTACACGACCGGCCTCTCATTTAGAATCGCTTAATTGAACAGGTATACGGCAGTTAAATAAATAATCTTGATCATCAAACTGCAAATCTTTGGTTCTTTGACTGTCGCGCCGAGAATCTGAGGAATTTTGTAAAATTACAGTATTCTATTTGATCTTTGAATTGAAAAGTTATTTTCTGTTACGTAAATTACTTTTACAATGTTCTTGCATTTTGCAAGTGCTGATGATATTAGAAAGGTGTAATAGCTAAAAAATTAATTTCCTAATCTGATAAATAATTTCGTTATGTAGATATGAGTAACGTGGCAGTCAAAGTGTTGAAATGGGTTGTTTTATGGAAATTGAAATGAGAGACAATTTAAAGTGTCGCAATATAGTAACTATAAATAATATATCCAATCTTCAAAATTTATTAATCACTGTCATTTCAAAAGATTTTTGGGTAACTGCAAGTAGTTCTAAACTTTCGGTCGGTGGTGTACGTGTAACATAATCACGTTTAAATTATTCTTCGATCCTGCAAACGTCTACCTTCGTTTAGTATCTTTCTAACATTAACCATAGAAAATGAGTTAAACCTAACTTCTGTTTAACACGTTCATCGCCAACAATCGACCACCAAAATTTTCACAAAAATCAAAGCAATTTAATGAATTAAAACGAAATTAGAAAGTTGAAATTGATCATAGGGGATGGAATTAGAACTCTTTCGCATCCGAAATATCCTAGTCAAATTCAGTTTGTTCGGATATATTAAAATGAAAATGAATTTTCAAAATTGTTTAAAAACTAGCGTCACCCATATTTGGGTGACGTGACGATGATTGTGTTAAACATACTTTCAATTGGCTCTTTAATTTCCTTTATGTTTGCGTGGCGTAAATCACACGAGTTTACTTCCAAATGAACTGCATATATGATTTTACTCTGAATTATATATTTTTATTTCATAGTAAAATCCGTTGATATCTCTCTAGGTTTTTGTTTATCTAAGTGAACGTTCAACATAATGTATTATATTTTATTTCTACGATTATTTTTAGTTCATATCTCTACTACCAGATCGCCACCACCATATTTCCAGCTTCACTGTTATGGTCAACGAGGCCGGAGATGGTTGGCGAGGTTCCAGCCAATGAAATTGCGTGAAATCGTGACCACTGCTCTCTATAATCGCGTCGTCAGTGTCGAGGAACGCGGAAGCAGGAAACAAGGTACGTTATTTAACCCTACGCAGACGATGGTTATAATAATTCTCCACTCATTGTTAGTCGGAGACGTGGCTGTAGAACAGATAAATCCCTTAAATGCATCTATATTTACAATATTTTTAACAGGTGAATGTTTAGGAAACATTTTTACTACTGAAAAGATATTTTAACATCTTACAACCCCTTAAAATTACTAGTAACAAAATATTAAGTATAGGTATTATTCTATGCTTTAAAATTAGAACAAAATTCTAATCACTTCTCATTAATACATAAACATTTAAGTAAATTCAGGCTCGGAATAAACATTAATTTTCTGTTCCTTCGAAGAAATTATCGCAATTGAAAAATCGCAGTGGCTGTGAAGAAAATGGTTCGTCAAGAGGTTAGTATGCAACGTGGCGTAGAACTATAACTATAGTATAACACACTGTAGCAAATACATTAATGGAACCTTTATATTTCCAACCAGAATTTTAAAATATAGTTTTACTAGAAACATAGCTGCAAATTGTAACCATTTAATATAAAGATTTCCTCGTCGCAGAGTAAACATACACAGCGAAAAATAATGTATAACATAAAATAGACTGCACAGCTCATGTATTCGCAAGCAAGCTATAACATCTGTCACAGATATTACAATGCTGCTGGCATAAAATCTCGACGCAACACTCGCGGGCATAAATCTCCTTAAAAGCGTCATAGTCTGTCGCAGAACGTTCGTATGAATACATTATGCATCGGATCAGCCCGAGGGCCCGGATAATGTCATCCACGATTATTTTAACGAATTAAATAACATACAATTTTTCTTAATTAATCATCAATTTACACTTACATAATGTTAATTTGTTGTTACAGGTAACCACAGCGATGCTCTTGGTGTTCCTTTCTAAAATCTCGTCAAAGTTGATAAATAAGTAAACGTCAAAAATTAGTATAAATTATTAAATATTGCATGAAAATATTTAGTATCTTTGAAGATATTACGACACTGAAGACCCCTTATAAACGTGAAATTTAACACATTTATTTAGCGAAATGCGCGAAAACTTGGAATAAATTTCAACCGTAATTCTCGTGAATAGATGGGTAAGTTTAGCGAAAACGGTGGATAATATTAAACTATATACATTGATTAATATCTTTTGGTAAAAATAATTTACGGTCTAAATACGTTGGGCTTATCAGTGTTCCCATTACACCGCACACTATGCGACTTCGAGGTAAGGTTTTCGCCGTAGCAGAATCCGATTACGGTAAACAGCTACACGATAGAGAAATTCGGAATGGAAATCTGTTTCTCTTCTGCGTTGCAGATCTTATCAGGTCCTCTGGTTTTCGTCGCTGCCGCGTTACAGTGTCAGCTGTCGCCGGGAAGACATTTTTAATTTTCGAATTTACATGCCCGCCGGTTTCTCTCGCCGAAGGGGCAACTGGAATAAAGTATCAGAGGTACGCTTATTGCATATTATAGTTGCACGAGGCTAGGTCAACGAAATGAACCCTTAAGTACGAACGACAGTTCCATTTCGCCGCGGTTCAACCAGTAACACTGTCGTTTTAACATAATATCTTATGGAGGTCTTCCTTTTATCTCCGCTGCGCCGTTCACCGTTGCGAGCTGAACGTTGAATCACTATTTGCGAAAAAAGTCACGGGTCTCCTCTCGAAATTCACCGCGGAAGTAGTAGAGCTCAACGCTTTGTGATTGACAGCGAGAAACACGGTTTATTATATCGCAGATTTAGTTTTGAATTCTTAGAATTATTATTCACTCAACAATAAATTTGTTTTACTTTACATCAACAATTTCTAATAAGCTAGTTACCAATTATTTCCTGTATATTGAAATAGCATATGCTGTATTTAATAATGATACTCAAAAATTCATTTTCAGGTGTTAGATAAATTGAACAATTTACTGGTCCCAATTTTTTACTTTATCTGCTTGGTTTTGTTATTTCGTTTTATAATTTCACAAATATTGAAGTAAACTAGTTTCAGGTAAATTACAATATTAACGTTCTGTATAGTATTTTTAAACGATTCTTCACTTTTCAACGTTCGTCTTATAGTAATGTTAAAAATAAGATCTCTCGGCATCGCCATCTCCTTATTGCAATTTTGTTAAGTCCCGTACACATTCCTCTGTAAAGAATTTATCTAACGATTGATTTTTACACGGTCGGTTTAGCACAATTACTTTCTCCTGCTCCGAAAACGGTAGAGTCATGTTCATGGAACGACTGAAACGCGTGTATCCGTGGAGATGAACTACTGATAGGGAGCTACCCTAAGTTTGCAGTAAAAATTCATTTTCCCCATGATTCGACAGAATTCACCACCCCAGGGTAGCCGGATCCAATATACGTACATAGGGTGTCCCGAAGTTAAAAGAGGATTTTCAACATTGGGTTCTCTTGTCGGGAACACAGAGCTGGCTCCACACATTCGAATAAACGGTGAGTTTACGACGAAATTTGATTTTCTCGTTCAGCAATCTATTATAAGGAACTTCGTCTCGGATCAATCTCCGAAGACGTTGTCGACGACATAAAGCCATTAGTTCGAATTATCTATAGAAATTGGTAGTTACCAGATAGACGAGCTTGCTGCGAGCAAACAAAACGTCCCGTCGTCGTCTGTATTCATTACGAGTAGGAACAATGAGTGATGGACGGACGCATTAGTCAGCCGCGTTGAGAATCGTGCGAGTCTATCAGAATTTCAGTTATGATTTCACCATGCAACTTCACGCGATCTAACTTTATCGAATATTTATTCTCCATTATTTTAACCGCGGAACAACAATTTCTATTTGTTCGTACAGTCTGCTGCAATCGAGACGAAAAACAGTGTATCAACTCTTCGTCAGATTTTTAATTACTTATTGTAAATATAACGCGATCCTAAATTTACATTTGATTAACTCGTTGAATACGAGTGCACTGTTAGCTTCGTATTGCGAAACAATATCGCAGGAAAACAATGCAGAATTATGCAAATTTCCCACCCGGGTTAAACCGTTTTCCCGAAGAAATGCAATTTCCATTCTTGTTTCTTCGTCGAGACTGCGAGCCAATTTTTTCCACCCACTTTTGGTTCTTCCGGGAATGAAAACGTCCCTTACATATTAATGCGTGTTTTCCCCTAGCGAGCATATTCTCTGACACAACGGTAGCTCTAACTGGCTTGTTCGTATGAACATTTATTGGCCTTCTGTGTACGTTAAAACAGTTGAACTAGTTCCCTAGAAAGTTGTTTAAATAGAAAAGCGACCTGCGTCAGCGTCATTTAAAACGTGGTTTATATATTTTACGCTGCTCGAGAGAGCTGCTCAATTTTCGTTCGCACGATTTTTTCATATTTTTCGCAGCTTGATGAGCCAGGAGCGGCAGGTAAAACTGCATCGTGCCTTTTTCATATTCAAACGTAATATGCGTTAGGAATATTAACAATCTCTAACAGCGTCAATTTATTATTCTCAATTTAATATTTTCAGTTTTGTTTTTCCAATTTATTATTTCCAATTCATTATTTTCAATTTATTACTTTTAATTTAGTATTTTCAATTTATTACTTTTAATTTAATATTTTCGATTTATTACTTTTAATTTAGTATTTTCGATTTGATATTTTCAATTTAATATCTTTAATTTAATATTTTCAATATAGTATTTTCAATTTGTTATTTTCGATTTATTATTTTCAATTTATCATTTTCAATGTAGTATTTTCAATTTATTATGTCCAGGTTATTATTTTCAACTTAGTATTTTCAATTTATTATGTCCAAGTTATGATTTTCAATTTATTATTTCAATGTATGGTTTCAATGTATTATTTCAATTTGTTAATATTATTGATAGGTTCTATTTCGTCTCAATGTCTCGAAATCACTGCGCACAATTTTAATTTTAGAACGAAATTGTTGAATCAAAGTTCGTTCACTACATTTCCTTAGCCCTTTCCCTGAGGGACACACCTTCGCTGGCAGCCAAGGGGTTAAGCAACGATGAAAATAAACACCTGTCACTTCAAATTTCAAGCTATTTGTTCAGTAAATTATGGCACGCTGGGCACATTATTTCAGTAAATACACGGTGTACCATAATTTACTGATAACTCTCCGCAAAACTCGCCAGCACACGCATCGACAGAATTAGTGACCATGACTGATCCGATCAAACGAACATGTTTGATCGGCACACAAAAATGTCTGGTTACTTGTTGCACACGGTTGAATACAGCTGCAGCGGAAAGCTGCAGAGATCGGGATCTCTGGGGACACCCTGTGTGTAACGCGGAGACTTCGTCCATCCCCAGGCAGCGGATCGTATCAGGCGAAAACGATAGTCGGTTGAACACGGATAACAGTGCCATTTCTCAGTGTCTCGGTCCCGCATCGTTAGTCGAAAGTAATATCCATACGGGAACCCTATAGGCAAGTAGCCTAACGATAAGGTGACGCTGCCATGGTTGCGCCGGGAGGCAAATGGCTGTCCGATCGTAATGGAATCAAATCATTGCTCGACGATTCTAATGCCTTGGAAACCAGAGAGGTCAACACGTGGTGGTCCCTGACTGACACCGTAATCGAAATAAGTTTATTTGAAGAAATTGAATAGAAATTGGAAAGCTCGAACATAGCGGTTTGTAATGATAAAAGTTCAGAAAATTGTAATATTATTATAATTGTAAGTTATAATCGTAAGCGATTTCCTTTCCTAACATTTTTTATTATTTATAACTTTAATATATTCTCTACCGGCGATGATTTCATAATTTGCGGGAGTCCACAATTTACAGTTTGTTAATACATTGTTTAGTGCACTAATTTCAATTTTGTAATAACAAGTCATCCTCATTAACAAGAGAAAAGAAATTATTCGGATTTCCTTTATTATAGCATAGTAATTGGGAATTCTAGCAAATGGAGTTTTAAAAATCGTCACGAAATTTATGTTATTTAAACATATCGCAGTGGAAATTTATTTGGAGAAATAGTTTGAAAAATAATAGTGACAACCGGTACAATAATTAACGGAATAATTAATATAATCAAAGATTTAAAGTAGTAACATGAGTAAAATTTGTGACGTAGTTATGGTTCCTGTCATGTTTCGTAAAACATTTCTCAAAAAAACAAGAAAGTCAGGATTTGAAGCCAAAAGGGCTTTTTCGAGAAGTCGGACGATTGGAAAATTTTGAGAACTTGATTTAAAGGTTCCATTTAATTTCGCTCGATGAGGTAATAAATGACAAGTAATTTCATTAAAAATTATAAAACAAAACTCGATTATTATTTGAATGCATTCATGCACGGCGAAATTATAAAGTGCGCTCGCTTTTTCTGCAAACGGTTTCTGTTTTCGTTGTTTTGCGAAATCCATTTTACGCTATCAAAGCGAACGCGATAAGCGTTCAAGTGATTTTATCGAATTCGTTCGAACGGTATAAAACCAGGAAACTAGTCGGAACATTAATCAAAGCACGGACTGTGCGGGCTTAAGACATTTATAACGTATAAAGGAGTAAGGTGAATGCAAACAGCAAAAACATCAAAAGGATTTATAAGGATCTTATTGTGCTATTTTTAGCTTATGGGAATTATTCAGAGAAGAAGCTTAATTAAATTCCTGTTTTGTAATTGACAAGATATTTTGCGTAACGTACACGGTCTATGTAAATACGTGAATTATTAGTTCATACTAATTGTGATTTGATATATTATATTAATTTGATATGTTCATTTGATACATTCAGTATTTCGCTTCATTTACACAGGATTCGATACTACAATAAATAATTTCTCGTTAATAACATTAAGTGGATAGTAACGATGCTTCTTCAAATTTGCAATGTATATTCTAAACTAAAATATAGCCCTGCTGCCACACTAAATCTACAATTACAAAATTGAATGTACTGAAATTTCATGCGGCTTTCATTATAATTAGATTGTAAACTTGTATCAAAAATAAAAATTGTCTACATTAATTACCAGATGCAGAAATTTCATAGTCGTTTATTCGATAATATTATAGCTATTATTTGGATAAGTAGATATAATAATTTCTCATTATAATAATTATTAAATATTTCTTATTATAATAATTATCAAATATTTCTTATTATAATAATTATTACATATTTCTTGCTACAATAATTATAGTTCTTGTTATAATAATTGTTTCTTACAATATTCGTCTAAAAAGAATTCGCATAAATATTTATTCGAAACGCCGAACTCTATTCCCAAAAGTTTGAAAGGAATCGCGTCGCAGACTGTTAACGAGAAACTCGGAAAAATCAGCTCATTATCAGCGCCGTAACCCAGGCTAGTATCAAGCCCGGGTCCCAATGATCGCCTTGATAAAGCGAACCGGGCGCCGCGCAAAAAAACTGTCATTAGCCAGTTAATCCCCTGCTCACCGAGCTTTCGTCCCATTGTTCGCGACATGGAGAGGCCGATTCGATCGTTTCCCAGACAGTTAAGCCAAGCTATTTCTGTTGCTCAGATTAGCCCTGCACAGTCGCGCTAGGAAAATATAATGTACGATTGAATATGCATCGCGGCCACCGAATATTAATACAGCCGCGGTGGCACGACAGATTTTCGAGCTCGTTACAAACAATAACGTTTACTATGCATGAGATGTTCGGCGCTTCTTTCCATCTTTTTTTTCGCCCCTTATCGTTTGTACACGTCCGGCGATTTTTGTTCCCAGAAGACTTAAGGGCTTAGCAGGCCTACTAGATACAGGACGTAGAGAAATGCGGTTGTTTTATCGCCTAGAATACGGTCGCACATTTTTTACTGGCTTAGCGGATCGGCGAATGTGGAAGAAGAATTGTTACAATATAAGACTGTATGAAATGGAAGATTAGCTGAAATACGATACTGTGGGAAATGGCAGAATTGTTGTAGTATTGTACTGTGCAGAGTGGGAGGTTTGTTAAAATATAGTACTGTATGGAATGGAAGATTTCTTACAGTATAGTACTATAGAAAATGGAAGAAATGTTACTATATAATACTATATAATACTATACCAAATAAAGATGTGTTCAAATATAGCAGTACATGAAAGTGAAGATTTATTACAATATAATCCTGTATGGAATGGAAGATTTCTTACAATATAGTACTATAGAAAATGGAATACAATATAATACTATACCAAATAAAGATATGTTAGAATATAGCATTACATGAAAATAAAGATTTATTGCAACATGATACTGTATGGAATGGAAGATTTCCTACAATATAGTATTACAGAAAATGGAAGAAATATAACAATATAATACTACACAAAATAAAGATTTATTACAATATAACATTGCATGAAATGAAAAATTAATTACAACGTAACACTGTATGAAATGGCAGAATTGTTGCAATATAATACTGCATGCAATAAAAGAATTGTTATCATGCACATAATAATGTATGAAACGAAAGATTTCTTACAATATACTATATTAAATGCAGTACTATAAAAAATAGAACAATAATCACAATATGATATTAAATTGTTCAAAAAGTTTATTTCAAATCTTTGATATGAATTCAGTGAAACTTTTTGAACAACCTAATACCACACAAAATGGAAGAATTATTATTGCATGGTATCACGAGTGGAAATAATTATCGAAAGTTTATAATGACGGAGGTATTATTTTTGTGGTGATATTGGGGATAGAAATAGTTTCGGTAGCATTTCGAAATTCATTTATCTGGAAAGTGGCGTGCGCTCCTACTAATCTCTGTTTAATTGCTAATTGCACCTTTTCGTTAGAGTTAAATATTCAGAGCTATGAAATGTTCGCCATCCAGCATCATGCAATTTTCATTTTCGATGCTGCTAGAAACAAATTCTCTTTGACGAAGCTCTGCTGATATCGTCTCTAATTAGGGTATCGAATGGGACGGTGATACAGTGCCGTGTCGCATAATGGTTCACTTTTAAAGTATACTCTGTTCATGTTCCGGATCAATGGCTGCTGTTAGAACCAATATTGGTCTCTTCTCCAAATCTGGTCTCTGTAGAGGGCTTAAAATCCGCAATTGAATTAACGATCACTGTACTAAAAATCAAGAGGCTGAAATTTCGACAGATTTGGTGTTAAACTTGGTTACCTTCTTTTGGGGATACCAGATTGTATTAATAAACTTTTTAAATAAAATAAAAATTGTGTGCATTGACAACGGAGAACAGGAGTTATAATTGTAAATATAAATAAGTTTCATTTCCTAGGAATTATTCCATTATTCCATATCTGTGATTCATTAATTCCTGCAACAAACGCGCGAAATCCGTAGTCTAATAATTATTTATTCCGCTGGAAATTTTGACCATATATAAATCTGTGCAATGCTAATTTCGAACAATCGTTTAAAAATCGTCACACGCGATATAATATTTTTACAATTAATATATTAATTACATATTAAAATTAATATAACAATACTATAAAATATTCTTCTGCTCTACGTTTAAAGCGTCTCTCGAGTCGATGTTCCCAAACGTTTCGAATATACCTCGCAGCAACGAAATATCATTTCGATGATCCCGCTAATGAATTTCTTCCATTACTAATAGCACTATTCATAGCCGCGATATATCGAATGGTGCGTGGAAACCATCGGATTCCGGCGACTCGTCCGACATCTGTCAATTAATGGCGGTCATTCGAATCGTGAGGAGATTAAAAAGAAGGTTTACGAGGGGTATAAAATTAAAAGGACCTTACGGTTTATGGCCGCGCCACTGAGCTCATAAATATTAATGTTTTTATGGACGCGCGCAGCGGGAATACAAAGCAGCGATAATTTGACTGATACGGCCCTACATGCGCGCGTCAGTGGATTTCACGCGGGTGACATAAGATAGACATTATTTCACTGAGAATAGAACCGAGTGTACCAAATATCCGATACAACGCGACACGATAGAATTCGTTCCACGAGAACGTTCTCGCCGAGGCGTATTAGAACCAACGGGCATTCTAGATCGGAAAAAATCATACGTTATCTTCGTCTATTCAGAACGAATTGGATTATTATTTTAGACAAACAACTTAATTTTACGAAGATGGGACCCATATCACGTATATAAATCATGTAGACTGTATAGATGTATGAAACTATTGCGAAATAAAATCGGGATCAGTCATTTTATAAAAATTTTAAGAATACTTAATTCGAGTTTAGCAGCTGAATCTTTCGAAAATTTATTCTTTATACATTTTCTCTCAGATTTTATTTTAGAATTATTGATATCATAAAGCTGCTTCGATTGTTAACTGATGAACATGTTTCTTTGTTCATAGTGTCACAAAGATTGTGAAGAATTTAAATAAATTTCATCTTGTAATTTACATAAGGCAATAAGTATCAGTCATTTTCAGACCTCGGTAGGTTTAATTTTGAGCCAAATACCTACACTGCTAAAATCACATCAGACTTGTAATAAATATTCCTTCATAATTAATATACACTTATATAGTCGCTGTATACGTATACATCGTATATATATGTATATATCGGCAGCCTCAGCATAAGTTTCGTAAAAAGAAACCATAAGAAATCCGTACCTTTCCCGACGTGACTTTTTTCCGCTCGAAATGCCGGTTCGTTCCGCAGTTCAGTGGTTAGAAAATCGTTCGAGTTCTCAGTTTCGAGGATAAATTCCCGCGAATAAAACGGCTTCTTCGAGAATCGATCGCGTGGTTCAGTGTTTACAGGGGTTTAATGGTTATTTCGCGAGGGGAACACAGCTCGTTGGTCGGCGGAACCGGGAGCGTTTATCGAGCGGCGACGGCGGAGAGTGTCGATCACCGAATGTCTCGGATCGATGAGCCGATTGCCAGGATACTGGGAATATCTCTGATCCTGTCGATATTCAGCCGAAGCCTGAATGTTCCGAAGCCACAGCCCTGAGTGGAGGATGTCGCCTCATCCATTATAAGGTTACCGCCGAGAGAATTTTCAAGCAATGCGGTAAACCGTACGAGTCGATCGGAAACGTACGATCAACAATATACTGCCGGCTGAATACTAATGCGGATTTGTATTCTGCAAACTCCGCCTTATCGATAAGCATGGATCGCTTTCTTTGAATAACGCCGGCGTCGCGAAGTATACAGCTTCCCTCGGGAAATCAAAGTTACGTAACAACGCCGCTGATAATGGCGGCGATTTCAGAAATACTTTTATTCGCGTTTAGGCGAGCTTTCGAAGTGGTTTCTAAAATTGGACCGAACCGATTGTTACGTGACGTCGCCGAGTACGCGTTTATTTATTTCCTCAATTTGATACTCAAGTTTTAGAGTATATTCTTCTGCTATTTTTAAGCAAATTCACCTGAGATTTTGTAACTCTTATTTGTTGTATCTATCATTATTAGTCTGCGGATATTTATGCAAATAATTCTATAAGTTGTACGTAACATAAAAATATTCTAAAATTCTTCTCAAGTTTATAGGATTTTATTTCTGTTATTTTTGTCAAAAATGCATAAAATCCTAATTATCATCGATGAAAAACATATAATGTAAAGATGCGAGTTCTTATTCGTCAAATTGACGATGATAAAGACAACGATCCCAACGATGAGACCTAAATAATACAGGATCATTTGTTATATAATTGCTCCATACTTCTACACGTCTCCAGGTTAAATCCCATAGAGAATCTGTGCAATGAATTGAACCAAAGGAGCAGAAAAACCCAATAAAATCGAAGAATAGACTGAAAAACGAGGCTAAAAGAATAATGGGATTTTCGGTCGGCAAATTGAAAAAACAACGAAACGAACGAGCAGCCAATGGCAATCGGTGCTGGTAATCTCGTTTAGCGTAGAACCAAAGGAAAAAAACCTGGTCTGGACGATAGTGAATCACTTGGAGCACGATCCGGCAGACGTAATACCTTTATCTCACATTTTACGGGGGAGTTGTTCGCAACCTGGCAACGCGGCACACTGGAGATCGAGGCTCTGATAAAACAGTTCCGATTCTATTGACATTTTCTGGGAACAATCATCCGCGAACGTCCAGGATGTCGGTCACAATGGAGTCGCGCAAAGGTGCATGTAAGTGTGGATATTTGTACTAGTCCGAGCATGTGGGTGGGATACTTTATGTCCCGCGTGTCGATACCGATCTACATTTTTGACAACGGATGCGGGTAGAATGTAGATGATTCGAGAAGCTGTCGTTCCAGAGAATGCTCTATAGGAACAGATGTCGCGTGCTAAATCTATATCGCCGCTGTGTATCTCCTTGTTCATCCTATTTATCTGAAAATGCTGTTCGGGGATTTTATGAAGAAAAAGATCATTTTTAGGATTTTTTCTGACGAAAGTGAATAAGATAAACATTTGGGGTCTTCGACATTTTGTTATGTGTCTTTTGTACGTGTAAAAGATTATATAGTTTTTTATTTCTGTTAATTATTAAGAATAAGGATGACATGGATCCTTAAACTGCATGATATTTCAGAGAGGATAGATCCGTCAAAGTATTAAAAAGTCTTTTGCTTGTCCTCTTGTGGCATTTTAAAGTAAAGCATCTATTTTTTATGAATCTTCGATGATTTTTATGAATTTTCCATATTCGTTATAAACTAGCAAATTTGGAAAAACGGGGTATCATAGGTTCAATGCCTGCGGACGGTGTCAGTATCATATGGATGTCTGTATTTATACAGTTTTGCATTTTTATTTTAAAAACTTTGAGACTGTTATCATTTTGATCTTTAATTTAGTATTCAGAAACTTCTGTCTCTACAAGCTCGATTTTAAAGAAGTCTTTAATTCTCTATTTGTCTATCTACTTCCGAAAACGATTAAATATCACGTGTATAGCTAAGCATCAATTTTAATGCACACTTTTGTCTGATCATTTAATGCACAGTTTCGTTTGAATCATTCGTAGTGAAATTCAGATTTAAGACGCGCATTGCAGGCACGTTGATAGCGTTAGCGTCTTTTAATTATTTTTACGTTGGATTATTTGGGCATCCTGTGAACCGACACCTGTACGGTGCGATTGCATGAAATTCGCAGAGCAATCGTTACCTACATATTTATTTAGCATACATCAGAATTGCTGATTACGTAAAATCAAAGTGTGAAACAAGCTTAGCGTCCAGTGTCGGAATTAAAATCGAAATTTTCAGTATTTGCGACATCGACGGCGTCGAAGTCTGGGACGCGTACATTAATTACTCGATGGATATAATGATTACGAAATATTCGATGCACGATTATTGTAATAGATTCACGGATACTCTCTTTTTATTCGCCGAAAATGTTGTTTCAGTTTACAGGAATTTCATTTGATTTCATTTATTCGACGCTGATTTACGGAACCCGTCGAAATGACGGATCACTAATTTGTTAATTTACGATTATTCAAATTGTAAAAATATATTAATGATTGATTTATTCAATATATGTGTTAAAATCAAAATAATTCAAAATCAGAATAAATGCCTTATTGTTACTCTTATAAATTAATATAAAACAGCTGCTCTTAGTGCTTCGTAAATCTAGTGTTAATTGACGGAATTTTTCCATTGAAAGAATAATTATAAATATAAATTATAACGAGATCCTTATGGCGATGGTAATGCGGTAGTGCAAAAAGATGACAAAGTAAGTAGTCGAGAGTACATAATAAAAACTAAAGCAGAAGATATTTCTTGAAAATGGGAAGAAGGAAGCCGAAATAATGACTTCGAATTCGAATTAATGTTGCTCTATTTCGTTGGACCGGTGGACGAAACTCGAGACATTAGTTTCGCTGTAGGCGATTGCCTAGAACAGAGAAGAAACGCCGTTGAAGCTGTTAGCATGATACGTCCAGTCTCGGATAGAATGCCGTAATTACGAGTACGGCAATTTGAAGAAAAAAACTTGGACTTAAGTGGCTATTCTTGGTGCTATCAACCGAAGGAGTTCGGGGACACGAAATTACAACAGCTGCCGGGCTGGAATCAAACCGAAAGGAGGCTGTAGAACAATTCTCGGCGATCCGGGAATAAAGTCGGATCCATGCGTAAAAAGGGGATCCATAAATAAAATTTAAATTCCGTTTAACTCGGCAGCCTCCCTTAATTATATTCCACGTTTTTATACTCAGCCGTAGTGACCCGACATACAGAAATATAAAATTTTACGGATGCAATAGGATTTATGCGACTCGCATTATTTTTACAGAGAAAAAGTATGCTACTTATTTATGGATCGTAAAACTGATAACCAAAGTTTTCTTCCTGATAAGATCCGACGGGGGTTACAAATTCGTACAAGCATGGCCAATAAAAATTTTTATTCAATGCACACAGAAATCGATAAATCTGTTCAAGAGCAGACCGCAAAAGCAATTCTACTTTTACAATTTTTTATCTCTGATTTGGTAGAAAAATGCTACAAAAAATTATTAGTACAGTCGAAATTTTTAGTTAAGAGTTATGAATTATTGATATGTGTAAATTTCAATTTTTAATTCGCAAGTGGAATTTCTAATTTGACCTTTTGGAACAGTTGAGAAATTCGAATGCGATTTTCATTAATCAATTCGATTATTGATTAAAATAGTTAATCAAAGTTATTAACTTATTTAAAATATTTCTAAAGAAAAGTATGAGATCCAGGATCCTAGAGAGCAAACAGGACACTGTCGCTAAAAGGAACACCGTCGACAGTGCATCGCGATCGATCGCGGTAATCGCTTGATAATAACGCGCGGTATCAAAAAATCGCATAGAACGCCGGCGTATAGTGCACTATATCGCAATGATTGCCGCGTAATGACGCGGCACGTCATAAAAACGGCGTACTATCGAATGTTTAAATCATTACTGCACACTGGCCCATAAAACCGCAGCGGATAGTGCACCGTCAAGAAGACCATTGTATCGCGACACCGCACCGGCGTCAAGGAATGCATCGATCGTGATTGGGTCGAATTTATCGAGCCCCTTCGCAAGAATGAAAACCGGAGACAAAGGAAACAGGGAATTGTTCGACCATCGCTTGGAGCATGCTGGAATTCAGACGGATTTGACGATAAGTTGATTAGACCATTGAGAAGCACGTGGTACATTTTCTTTATGCATTATCTTGAATTTCTTATTGTTAGTCGAAGACTTTTGTTTTTAAATCGATAAAGACTCGAATACCTTTCTTTATCGTTGTTCTCTATTTCACGAGTAAAATCGGGGACATTTTACCGTGCAAATGTAATTGTTTTCTATATATTTTTACTCTGTTTTCTATTGTAAATTTTCTATTTGATCGATGCGATGAAAATTATGTGATCGATTAATTGACGTTGCAATCTATTGTATCGTACGAGAAATGCACTTTTACATTTCAACAAAATTAGTGGCTTTATAATGCCACTAAAGCCCCTTTCGCAGGAAATGATTGCATAAAGTATTATTCGACAATTGTTTCGAAAATGTTGCAACAATCTTTATCATCTCTTCAGAGTAATCGCTCGAATGCAAAGGGTTAAATTAGATAAATATAAAGACACATCTTACTCAACCCTTCCTTAACTACATACAGACAAGTAAATAAACCTTCAAGTTTGTTTAACGCTTGAAATAAAAAAAAACAAAACCAGACCCATCCACTTCCCAAAAATCGCTAACTAGTGTCTTAGCAGTTCAAGTGTCACAGGATGCATCGATCGCGATTGCGTCGAATTCGTCGAAGCAGTGAATGCGGCTTCGGAAGAAAATAGGTGGCGGAGGGTTCGGTTCTGCTGGCTGGTAAAGGGGGAGACGGAAACAGGTTGGGCAATAACAATGCGGGTCCCGAAGAAGCATAAAACAGGAGAAAGAATGAGAGAGAAAGGAAGGCGGCAGGACGAGACGATGAGTAGGGGTCGGAAATACCCGGAAGCGTTTTTCCCGTGGAAGAAAAGACTGCCGCCCGCCGCGGTGGGACTTTTCTGTTTTGTCGAAAGATCGATGAACTCTGTCCCTCCTGGACAACAAAAGGGGAGGGAGAGAGAGGAGGAGGTGCACGCCGCGCCGCTGGATGCTGGCGTACTCGGGGCTAGAAAGCAACAAGCGAGCTTCTGGAACGGAAGGAGGAAACAACCGGCGCACACACCCCCGGGGACGGTTGTACTATGTACGCGCTTGTATTTATGTTGGCTCCCCCTGTGTTGTACTTTACAGACACCGTTACAAGCTTCTTTCGTGCGGCTCCGATAGATTTCGGATCGCAATAAAACGGGCTGCGGAATTCGGGACCGTGTAATTATTTGAAGCCGGCGATTCCGGGCCGCTTCTGATGCCGGCTCTCTCGACGGTGCGAAACGCTTCCGACGTTTTAACATTGCAAAAAGGGGACTAGGTGACAACAGAAATTCGTTTTAACACATTCGAACAGTTTTACAAAGTCGTTCCAATTGTTAATATGCCGTGAACTCTCCCTTCATTTTATTTAACCAGTTAACTGTGGCGATCTCTTTGCAAAGCGCCCACCAGTGTGTGTCGCGATAATCAAGCGATGACGAATCCAACTCAAATTATTTATAATTTTCAATTGTTTGTTTCATTTCGTCTTGACCTCTAAATATTTTAAACGTATTAAAATTTACGAATATAATTTAGTTATAATTATTTATAATTTTCAATTGTTTGTTTCATTTCGTCTTGACCTTTAAACATTTTAAACATATTAAAATTTATGAATATAATTTAGTTTTCGCCAGAATTACAATTTAAATATCAAATTGTAACAAAATTTTACGTATGACGGATATAATCGTCATGATACAAAATTCTGCCACATCTCCGTGACGGATATAGTCGTCAAATATACTTAACTGGTTAATGATGACAAATGTCATCTGGTGAAAGGTTGACACAATTTTATTGCGTTGTATCGTGGTTTTGTTTATTTATATTGGGCAGGGAAGAAAAGTCTCTCGTGATAGACGATCATTACGACGCATCTGTTAAAGGTACCTTACTAAAAGGAAGAATTTATTTATTATTTTAGCTTCTTATTATTTTTTACTAATTATTACTTATTTATTTCAAAAGAGAGAAATGCTGGTGTTGGGAACCGATTTCTAAAAACAGGCTTGGCAGTCAATGTACTGAAAATTGCAGAACTAGGTTATTATTATACTTAAGCACTATTTTTATTTATACTGTAACGCTTTAATGTTAATATTGTATTAGTATTCTAATGTTTTCATCTATGTCGTAACATATTCGCATTATGTTTATAGCAAAAATATAGATTTATATTTTTGAAAGTATTTGTCACAAATACAATAAATAATGTTGTTGTTAGAATAACGTAACAAATGGTTGTTTAAAATTATACGGAATGTGAAAATATAAGTATTTAATTTGTCTCGAAAGTTACTGTCTCTTAGGTCGTTACACGATGGTAAATAAACGGTGA
>CM052154.1:5993070-6038398 GCA_028455555.1 Augochlorella aurata
AGGGAAACTTTACAGATTTTGCAGGTTGGCAAATAAAAACTCTGTGGTTGCGCGATGTAGGAGATCTGCAAATATTGGAATATGAAACCGTAAACATTTCAACATAGGAAAAGTTTGCCTCGAATTATTTACATTCGTAAACGCAAAACATGTTACGTGTTTATACGAGGATTAGTTTGTTATAGTTAGATTAAAGTTTCATATTTAGATAGATGGTTTGATAAAGTCGCATTAAAACAAATCCGTGCAAAAACTTTGCAAATTTTATGCGGTCGCTGGAATTTCAATTAAAACGTAAACCTACTTACAGAGATGTAAAAGTGGAGACCTCAGTTTTTGAAATGAGCGAAGGTAGGATATTTCATGATTTTTTATTACGAAGTTACAGAGGTCAAAGGGGAGATTTCTACTGTCAGGAAGAAATCTCCCCTTCTTAAATTTTGCGAAGTAGCGAACTTTATGCTGTCGCAAGGAGCATAGTTTCTATAAAAATGTCTTTCCGTTTGTTAATAATTGAATAATTGTTAATATCGATGCATTTATGACAAAAACGAAGAAAAAAGTCTTTCCTTGTATAACAATGAAATAAACTTATTATGGTCTATTCCTTTGGTGGAAATGAATTTTCCAATCCTGTCATAAAATATTATATCTTTCTAACATATTAAATAAACATATAAGTACCACCGGTGGTACACGGAACGTGTTAATAATTCCAATAAATACAAAATAGCGAGACAATATCCCGAAATTCTTCCGCCTTCATAGTAATCTATTAGATCTGTCCACATCCGTGACAAATGTCAAAAACCCGCGGTCTATCGACGACCAATAATCGCAAGTATCTCACACCGTAGCTCCTCGAAAAAATTGGATGAACTACAAGGAGATGATCCGACAGGGTCCGTCTAAACATGAGAAAACAATATCGCACCGGTTGATTATGGGTAGCGCAGCAGGCGCTATCCGAAAAAGTCGGTGCCATTTGGTGGTAGTCAGTCGCGGTACGTGACAGGAATGAGTATCGCCGGATGAATACCGATTCCTCGCAGCAGCTTTCGGCGCGTACGTCCCGTCGGTTCTCGCGTAGTACTGGAAACGAGCGGTTGTAAATCTCGCAGCCGCTCCTCCGGTTACCAGGGGCAAAAGATCTCCACGTGCTCGTCGAGAGAACGTGTTAATTGGCACGGCGCGGCGGAGAAGTTCCCGCTGAAGTTCGCAAAGTTCCGAGCCGAGAGGGCTTCAGGCTTGAGAGAGGGTTGCTTGATCGAAAAATAATGCCATAGCCGCCTCATATAACTTACGGTTAACCGGGAGCAGTTTAATAAATGAAACAAGCACACTCGAGCGCCAACAGGTTCCGATGCTCTGCCTCATCCTAAAAGATTAAAAGTCTGTTGGGGGAAAACGAGATTGCTCTCGCCACGAGCAACTTCGTCGAACGATCAAGGCGACACGGATTACTTTTAACTGAGAGCTACTTTACCTTCTGCGAAATCTGACGCACCCTTCGAAAACCGCTTTCGATAGATAAACGTTGCAGAATTGCCATCGATTGATCTTCCGCGAGGCTCTTCTCTTTTGTGAATTGGAAATGGCCTTCTGCGGTTTGTCTTCGTGTGGTTTCGATCTCTTGTGGTTTGAACGCGAGAGGTAAACGTGGAAATCCCTCTGAGGAAACGGTGTGCGATTAATATGTATCTGTACTATTATTATTTAGTTAATTTCATTGATTTTATAGCATTTACTCTGCAAGTAACTAAACAAAATTATAATGCGAATATATAACAAATGAATATATAAAAGTAAAAATGAATATATAATAGTAAGACTGCTTCTTCATTTTATAAGATATAATTATTGAATTTATATCTTCTTATACGATATGAGCATTATAAAATGATTAAATCCGAGCGTGATATATGAAAATTGAGAATTGAATTCTCAATCGAGGTATGATTGAAAAATTTATCCTGGGTACATGCAATAATAAAATTCGATTTTGTCGAATATAAGAGTACATGTTCGGTGCGATTCAATAATGGAAATGAGATAGAGGGTTGAAGTAAAGCTGTCAAAGAGATCAATCGTGGCACGAAGCAGGTGGATCAGAGGAGAAATTATTGGATAAATAAATGAAAAGCAGAGAGAATACGAGCAGGAAAAAACTGTAAATCGAACGAGGAAAGCTTAGCCAGCGATAAGAGACGATATTAAACCTCCTCCGAACATGATAACGAGAAGATAACCGGCAGCGTGGATTGGATTGATTTCCATCGGGGAAGTACGTTTCTTGTCGCATCAGTATCAGTCGATAAAGTTCCAATGGAGCAAACCGCCGGTGTGTTTGCGGAAGCGTCAAACAGAAGTTAGAGCCGATAATGTTACGACAACTCGCGGAAGTTTGCGATCGTTAATCGCCCCGCTCTCCTCAAAATTCACTAGGATTTTCGCATCCGATTAAAGGCGATAACGCGATAGGGATGAATTTTCCGGGTGAATTTGAATCTGAAAATGCATTATCGATGCGCGGAGTAGATTAATGTCTCTCGCAGGGTTATCAACATCGTGGGATTTCTGGTAGAGTTTCAATCGAAATTAGCACTTATTGCTCTCTAATTTTATAACTGAAAATTATCGTTTCGAAGTGAGAACACAAAAAGAAATTGTGTGTTTAATTTCCGTGATTTTTCGGTAGGACCAGGCTCTTTCTTTTGTTCAAGAGGTAATCAAATTTTAACGAGCTACGTGTTCGAATACCTTTTTTAAAATTGCACCAATTGATTTGAACTTTTTAGAAATAAGATGGAAATAATTAGTATCTAGAAGGGGGACTGTGAGATACGTAGTTGCAGATAAGATAAATTTATTTAAAAAGCTTTTCTTATATGTGTGAGCACGTTAGTTGAGCAATAATTGAATGAAGTAAATAGAAAGTTATGTGGCAATTGTTTAAATATAGTACATCAATATTAAGTTTAATGTACTCTAAATAAATTGTAATATAAATAGGAAAATATCCTGAACAGCCAAATTTTAGTCGAGACATTTTCATCGTGATAATATAAACATCGTAAATAAATAAATACAATGAAATGGAAGAACGAAGCAAATTGCACCATATTTGAAAAAATCATGCGAGTCATCTTGATGAAACCACCAAAACCAAAACGTGCAATAGAATAACTATAAAAGAAAAATAAAACGGAAATCAGAAAAAACAAGATACAAAATTATAAAATGACTATAAATGAAAAAAAGCAAATAAAATCAAATTAAAATGATACAAAATAACTCTAAGCAAAAGAGAGACCAAAAGCAGAGAGACGAAAATACGATGATACAAAAGGGACCGGAAGCGAAGAACAAGCGAAAGTGGGAAAAAATGAATGCACAATGATAGAAAATGATCGCACTTGGAATCCCGACCTCGCGAATCTCGCGACACAGCGTATGAAGCGATCGCCGATTATAAAGCGCGGACAATAGAGTGTAATTTCCCAGCTCCAAAAGTTCGGCAAATCCTCTTAACAACAAAATCGGCTCTTCCGTTCGGGTCGCGTGAATGTGCAACGATGAAGCAGCCGTTGATTGTCCCTCGTTATAATCTCGTTGGCTCCGTGGAGAACAGATCGAATCATTCGCCGACTGAAAATGACGTCGTATCTTGATCGCGTAATCGTTAGCGTCTGATTGAATGACTTCGGCTCGATTGGGCATCGTACGAGACACGAGCTCCTCGGCCCGTTGCATCGGAATCGCGACAAGGAAGCCTCCTCGGGGCTGTGATACGAATGCTTAAATTCGAATCGATCCGGAAACAGGACCGAAGTTACCCGCTGGCGGTTCGATTGTCGCAGTTTGCGGCAGTTTCGATGCGGATTTGTTGATTCTAATTGACTCAATTTTTCTGTTCTTCTTTCTATGGGAAATTTTTAGATATACTTTTCTGTTCAAGCATATATTGTAATGTAAATTGTACGACAATTGAGTAAGTGAAATCTTGTCATTGTTAGAAAATAATATACCATAGTCGCGTTTAGGGTTCGGCAGTTTCAGTGGTAATGTTTCCAGATGAATTTCCAGCTTTTACAAACTTGGAGAATTCATTTGTTATTATTAGATTATTAGATTTTTGTGCCATTTTATCAGATTAGATTTTTATGCCATTTTATCACATTAGATTTTATGCTATTATTAGATTTTTATGCCAATTTCCATTTTTATGATCCCAGTTTTGTGGGATGCTGGAACAATGCTGGAACGTTAAAAATCCAACAGAGTTCTTTTTTGATATTTCGCATTTAAACATCTCGTATTTGACAAATCGCATTTAAAAAACCAAGTTGGACCGAGTTCTCATCAAACGTTTTGCAACTTTGATTAAAGCTGCCTTGTTAATTCAATCTGCCATGTTTTCGCAAACGTAATCAGTAGGTTTTCAAAGCTCCGACGTTTTTAAAATCTCGCTTCAATCGTAGCATTTTCATTGAAAAAAGAAAACTTGAGCACGCGATGATGTTACATTTAATTATCTTATAATTACCGTTACTTTCAGAACAGCCTGTCCTGCCGACAACTAAAGTATTTTTAATTACGCAGAGTTTTATGAGCTATTACTCGGAACGAAAGTATTCCATTAAATTAAAAACATACAGGAAATGTTCCGAACATTTTCGAGGTTTTAATTTCATTGTTCTCTATGGTTCGTACACGTTCATACATTTATAAAACTGCGATTGTTAATGAAACATTTCTTTCGGCTTAAGGTTAGGGATATTGGGAAAAGCCGTTCGTAAAAGTTTTACTAACATCGCTAAAAATGCCGAACATAATGAACAGATGAAGTTTCGCGAGAACATGTCCGATATCTAATTAATGTTGCGAAGATATTTCTGTTTAATTACGCTACCGAACCGCCTGAATTATTGTTTTGTTTGGAGATCGTATTTCAAGCGGGAAATATCTGGAACGTTAAATCGTGATATCGTCAGGATTTGCAGTGCGCCTAAAATGGATAATTAAGAGAGACGTCGGATGATTTTTGCAGAACGAGCTAATTTGTTGTGTCAGTATGCAGTTTCGCGTGATATTCAGCTAGCATTTCCTTGGAATATTAATAACGTCTGGTCGCAATGCGCTGATGAACGATAATTATTTCATGTAAAATGATTCCTGAAAATTCGATATCGGGCTAAATGACTTGAAAATTGATATTATTTCTCTTTAATACATTATTCGTAATCTATATTAATTATACGCTAATACAAACAGAGGTATTTATATAGAACGCGTGCTCGTATATCTTATTTCGCATTATTTAATTGTTGAAATTAATTAATTTATTACAGCGTTAGCAATTCTTGAAAGTTAAATTCTTCATGTCCAATAAATCCCGCAATTGCCTATTCATTGCATGTTGTTCCATTGCGCAATAATCTGATGCAATTACAGCAATTGACGCGTGTTCGTAATTGGAATGCAAATAACCAAACGTTAAATAATTATTCTAATGTATTCGCCGCTAATCTTTCCAAGTGGAATCAATGAATGAAATATATGTCTGTCTATTTGTATGGTTTCAATGAAAACAGGTTTCTAGTATTAGGAATTGAGAACTATAGAGAAGGGACTGAACAAAGGATTGATATGAGCTAGAAAGATGGATGAAGGGGACGCTAGTCTTCTTTTGTTTGTTCTTATTCCATATGCTTTCTCGATACTAGGGACACAGAACAATGACAGAGATCGCCGTTTGTGTTATCGTTATCGTAGGATTGAAAATTAGTATAGTACTCTTCGAGATTATATGATCCTGTTACTTTCAGAGTTCGCCATCAAAAATACAAAGCTGGAAGACACTATGGATGAACAAGAACAAAATTGGAGATCTAAGTATAAAGTTGTCTTCTGACATTGTGAATTCGTTATATTTACTATTACTATTTTACAATTACTATTTTGGAATTATTATTCTACAATTACTATTTTATTACTATTTAATTAGTCTTTTAATATTACTATTTTACAATTACTGTTCTACAATTACTATTTTGCAATTACTATGAATTCGTTATATTTACTATTACTATTTTACAATTACTATTTTAGAATTATTATTCTACAATTACTATTTTATTACTATTATTAATTTTATTACTATTTAATTAGTCTTTTAATATTACTATTTTACAATTACTGTTCTACAATTACTATTTTGCAATTACTATTTTGCAATTACTATTCTACAATTGCTATTTTACAATTAAAAATATCTTCTCAGGAAGACTGTTTCAATGCTCTAGATAAAATGATTTAATTTGTAGAGATCATAAACTGATCTAGTTTCGACTATCCACTTCTTGGCTTGTATTTAAAACATTTTTAAAAATAAATCATAGAATTCCATTTTATAGATCTAATAATACACAGAAAAATATGCGAAAAAATATGAATTTAGAAAGAAGTATTTTTTAAACTATTGATAAATGATTAACTACTTTACTTCATACATACATATATTTAAAAGAACACTCTTTGATACTATATAAACAGATTCAAGCTAATCCTTATCGACATAAAAGTATAATGTATCTTAGTGCGCCAATTTCAACAGAAAACGTGATCACTATAAAACAGACATTTTCAAATCTTTCGAAAAATAATTCTAGACATTTACAGCACCTCGCATCCTTACAATGTAATTCAGTTATGTAAGAATACATAGTATAAATTCGAAAATACTTGAAGAAACAGCAAAGTCTAAACTTCCTGTTTCGGTAAATCTGCCGTGGCACGATGCGCTGACCACCTGTAGTCGCAGCATCTTGTACACCGAATCGGCGTAGATTTACCTCGATGTACTTATTCGATCGGGGCCAAGAACTGCATGTCGTAGCGAAGAACATTCACCGTCGACCTGAGAAGCAGGGTTCTTCGAGGATCATTTCCCGGGATCCAGGGACAAGATCCGGAGCGTCGTCCTGTGGATTAGTAGGATTAGCCGGAATCCGAGCGATGCGTCCTCGTATCCGTGAGGTCGGACAAGCGGATATGGAAATCGAGCTATGGAAGAAAATACACCGACTGCTGCCGGAAGAATCTGATCCTGCCAGAGGAAATCAGGTTATTCGAGCCGCGCGTGAATCGCATCGGCGGTCAATGGGAAATTCATGGGGTGCAGTCGCAAATAGTAAACGAGAGGGCGAGGATGGGGAGGTGACAAAGGGATTGGTAGATCGAAGGAACGAGGGAACGGGGAGGCGGGTTCGGTGACCAGGAAGTTCCTCCGGGAGCAGGCGTTACGGGCTCGGGGACCGGGTCGGAGAGAAAAGAAAATTCGAAGAGATAAGTTTGCAGGACCGCCGGGAAAACATGCTCGAATACGCAGCCAGGAAACTTCCTACGTTTCCGGATGCTCGAGATTGCCCGAGATTCCGCCAGGCTTCACGGGAATTTTGATTCCGATGCGGCGGCCCAGCGAATCGCCGTCGCGAGCACTTTTTCGCATTAACACTTTACCGACCGGTCATTCGGCTATAAACATTTTTATGCTTCCATAACATTAGCATTAACCAATATTTATTCTATCTATTTTATTTATTTTATTCATCGCGACAGCTATTTAATACTTCAAAAATTATGTAATCATACTGTAAATGCCTGGCATTTTCAATGCTATGAAAAGGGATACTTTGTATGTTTGTTGCTTTGTCGGTGTTTTCAGGTAGGGCGGCCCTTCCGGCCCGTCTGCGGCGCACGTGAGCGCAAAACGCGCGTCGACCCGAGTCGAGCGAGGTTTTATTAAAAAGTCCGTCGCATTTTGTTTTAAGTCAGTCGTCCATGAGAAGCTTAAGAGTACACGCGTCATCTCTAAGCTCTTAGATTAGATCTTGTGTTTTCGGTGTGTTCAATAAATATACTTTTACCTACAAGCAAATAATTAACACATACCTCAACAATAGATAGCAAATTATTGGTTGTTATGATAACCGACTCACAGACTATCGGTCGGTAAAGTGTTAATGCGGTCCGCGAAAGATGCGATCGGAGCCGCAGAAATTGCTGGTTTTGTTTGATTCGAGGCTGTTGATTTTGGCAGGAGATTGGTTCCTGGAATTAGCCGATCGTGCTGGAATATTTTACCTGTGTTTGCGGAAAATTGCTTCTCCTTGTTTAAGTATTACTCGCTGGTCATTGACAAGAGATGCTAGCTCCTCTTCCATCTGTTTTCAGATTCGTTAAAAATTATGATGCACAGTGAGCAGTGTGATGAAATATTTTTAGATTAAGTTTGCTGCTTTTTGAGGGAAGTCATTTTTACACGTGTGCCATATATTTTCTAATAAAAATACCATCTACATGAGGAGTAGAAAGCTTTGAACCCTTTTTACACGAGTGCCATTTATTTTCTAGAAAAAAATACCATTTCCGTCGAGATTAAAGGATCACGTTCAAATTATTTACTCGTTTGTGGCATTTATTTTGTAATAAAAGTAAAATTCCGATAATTTATGTGTCCAGAAAAGGGAGATCGTTTCCGACAAATTGGAATCCGTGCTTTCGAAGTACCGCGGTATTCGTGAAACCTTGAAGGCGAAAATGAAACGCCATAATTGTTCAGCGAAGAAACTGCACGGTCTGTTTCTCCTAACAAGTGGCTGTGTATAAGCTGTTCTATGTACGAAAGCGTTTTAAATTTGTGGAAGACCACCGTGTTCAAAGTTTGCAGACGGCACAGAAGACGCGCAATAATAAAGTCTGGGCCGCGTTCGCAATTAATTCATTGAACTTCGTGAATACATTTCAGGCTTCGAGAATCCGTCGATCTCGGTGGCCTGCACTTTGTCCCCATTGCGCTAGTTGAACGGCAGAATGGCATCGCGGAAATTCTTGTTGCATAATTACCGGCTGCTTGGGCGCCATTTTGTGCTCAGAATTTATCTGGAAGGCCGTTGCCGCGGCTGCTTCGGCATTGTCCTCGTAATACCGTAATTTCGCGGAAAAATTATGCGAATTCCAGGGTAAGGAAGACGAAGAAGGCCGGTGTATAGTTGCTCGATGAAAATTAAAATTTCGTGGAAGAAAGGAAGCAGATTGTGACGTCTAGAACATATCGAGGAAAAGTGAATTAAACAATATACTGTGTTGAATAATCTTTTCAGAGTATCTGTCTAAATAAAAAATCGAAAAATTGATATATAATTAGCGGAACTTAGTTATCGTCAACTATATATATATATACAAGATGTGATAATTATGCTATTGATATATTTTATACAATCATTAGATTAAGATTATGATTTTTAAGATATATGAATACACATAGCAAGGGCGTAATAATAATAATGACGATAACAATATTTATTATACGACCGAAATCAAAATTACGTTCGTCAAAAACGTAAGTTTAAAAATATAAAATATTCGATGTTTGTTAACAACGCGTGTAAAAAGATATTCCTCATGACGGATGTTCGATTTCGAAATTACGAATTTGACGAACGTCCGTTTCACTTATTGCGGAATAAAGAAAAGATTGTGCGGTAATAACGTATTTCCAGAATTCATGAGAACTGGGAGAGTCCAATCAGTTCCCCTTCTTCGATTTAAGAAGTATTTTTAGTGAAGCAATTTCCTACCCCGAAATCATTTCTTCTGGAAAATAAAAATACCAATATAGGAACGGTATAAAAATGTGTAGATATATATATGTAACGGAAGTCGCGGAAATGGACGGCAGTTGATCTCGAAGATAAAAATAAAACGTAAGTCTTCGATTGACAGGAAGTGATCGTAAAAAAAAGCGAATCGAAGTAAAGATTCTGAGATTGAGGGTCAAAGGACACGGAGTTCGTTTTACGTTCCTGTACCGTAGAACGGCGATATAAAAGTCATTGCTGCAACGATTGTCGCGCGAGAATTGATCTATTCGACCTAATCAAATTGTTCAATTCGGATTGATTAACGGAACCTGACGGTTCAAATTAGACTCGATCGAGTCTTTCAGAAAGGGGATCGTTAGATAAAATTTATCGATGCAAATGAATTATTGTTAACAAATATAACGTGATTTCTCTTTCTTCTAAATTTCATTAAATCTTTCAATTAAGTAATCTCGTACAATTATTATTAAATTTGGCAAACTTTCATGTAATTTCAACCTAGGCAATGTAATTATTATTTAACGGTTAGTTTAGGTTATTTTTATAGGTAATAACGGTTATAGTAAATGACGGTTATTTTTATAGGTAATTGTTTAGAAATTTTTGTATTGTTTTCATATAACTGTTTAATCTAAAACGCGCCTGAATTTAAATAATTTGCAAAAGGCTAAATGGTTAGATGATGCGACTGGGTCAAAATCGACCCAATCAGTATAATTCACGGGTAAATAATTGTCTAGTAATTGAAAAGCTCTCGTTTCAGTAAAATATTCGCGAATATTATTTAAAGCTGGCCATGATCGGTAGGATACCACGAGCATCCGTGATGCTTAAAATTAGTTAAACGTAACCGAGTGCACTTAGTAGTCCGTTAACGACATCCCTGAGCCATATTAAAGAACCTGAAGTTAGATGACGTCGGGTAGGGGTGGGGGGAGTGGGGGCTGACAAAGTTCACCGAAATAAAGCGTTACGACGTGAATGCTGGCTTCTAGAAAACTCGTCAAGCCGGCCTTACTTCGTCCGAACTACAAAACTCGGCGAGGAAGCCTTGTAACAAGAGTAATAGTTCTGTAAAAGAAAGTAGTTCGAAGCGGAAGGTCGCCGGTGGAAATATAAAAAAATTCTTTTTCATCGTTCCGCTTTAGATTTACGTCGCCGTTACATTTGTCTGAGCCGGTGTTGCGGGATTCGGATGCACGTCAGGTCTCGTGCATCATCTCACTTGACTTTAGTAAAACGTTTGATATCTTCAACCATAATTTACCTTCAGCTTGATTCCGGGTCTTGGTATTCACGATCCTCTCCGAACCTGGCTTTCCTTTTTCGCCATTCGCCGGCAAGATATACTACACAATCTGGCCTCGTCCTCTTCAGCAACGCGTAATATTCCCTGCGAGCTCACGGGCTTCAGTATTCAGGACAACCACCCCGGACTGCAACCGTCCAATCCGAATTAGGATCACCGGTCGAATTATTCTCGTACGGCATGTTAGGGGGAATTATGTTAATTGGATATTTAAGAAATTGACAAACTGTTTCCAAGGAAACGATTAACGTTTCTCGCTTGTCAATAATGAAGCGTAGACAGTATACCAGTGACACGATACTTCTTTTTTTATTAAGTGCGACACAGTATCACTAATTTCGAAAAAGAAGTCTGTTCGAAATTTCTAGACTGATAGAAGCTTCATCGAGCCAGTAAAATAATTTGTTTGCAGATACTAAAGTAATTTGTTCGTTGAAGTGTCCAAACTTGCGTAAACAGCAAGGAAAAATACTAAAATGATTTTTAATTTGATAAGAACAATGATTTCCATTTTATTCAAGATTGAATACTTTGATGAACGAATAAAATAATTTATATTCGTTTCTTTTAAAATACTTTAAAACAAACATTAATTCTATAGACGACAATTATTTCTAACTTATTCAAAAATTAATACTTTGATGAACGAATAAAGAATAAATAATAAATTTTTACTGCATAAACGAAAGTGGTTTCTAATTTATTAATATATTATTGAAAAAATGTTTCAGAATGTATTTATTATATAGCGAAAGGAATAAATTCAGATAAAAAACGATTTAAATGCAATAAGTTATTGGCTGTTACCGTTATAGTGAACATTTTACAGTGTTCAAATCTGTTAATCCGGATCGGGGATTTTTTAAAAGTTCCGTCATCGCTCGCAGCGGTTATTGTGATACGGTGAAACCATTTTTATTGTCGCGTACAAACCGTTCCCCACGGTTTGCAGTAACTGGGTTTTTTCAGTTTTCCGCGTTGCACCTTCGCGGATTCGAAAAATTCCATCCATCGTCCTACATTCCTTTATTCAAATGGTATTGTTTTAATATTTCATTGATGTTCAACAAATATCGCGACACAGAATGGCAAAATTGTGGAAGCGTGATGAATATAATATTTCGCAAGCTTCAAGTGATTGAAATTGGAGAGAAGTTAACATTTTCCATAAAATAATGGCACGGTGATTAAACAATCACTTTCGTATAATTAACATTTGCTTAAGGTATTATTTGTTTAAATATTAACATTGCACGAACGTAAAAACACTGCATCGTTTTTAAATAAATATGATAATAATTCTTCTGAAATATATATTATAGTTAGTTTCAAACAAATATGATTGCAATTATATTCAAATGCATGTAATAATGGTTGTCTATACATAAATATGATTATAGATGTTTTACAATATATATATATAATTATAGTTCTCTTAAAATAAATATGATAACAGTTACTTTTAGATAAATATACATATAATTAGTTCTAAATAAATCCGATAATAGATATTTTTAAAGAAATATGGTAACAGTTATTCGTAAATAAATAAGATTATACTGATTTTTTAATGAATACGGTTATAGTTATTGCAAAATAATAGTTATGTTCTAAATTCTCGCTATATTGAATGAAACGTCCCATGAATTAACGATGCTCAGCATTGTTCCATACATTAACGATTAACTCTATCGTCCATAGGAATCAGCGGTAACAATATCAATTTAATATTAATGAGCTGTTACAATTCGCCCATTTGCGAGAAACATTCGAGATGTTCGAATATCCGTTGAATGGTATTAACTGCGCCAAGCGTCGAATACGATCAACAAGTTATGTAGAATAGTTATCGTTCAACTGGGAATAGCACTATAATGTTCCAAACCGAAAACGAACTATGAAATCAATACCAACTGTTCCCAATAATTCGGCAATAATCGTGCTACGAATATTACGCGTCGACGGCTTCGCTACACACAAAGCAGAATAATTTTGCATTGAAAATAAAAGAAGCAGTCAAACATTATTTTTCCAAATCGATTTCAATATTCTTTTTACATCTGACACTACTCACAAGAATCGAATACCTTTTTAACACCGCGAAATTCCCAATGCAATTTCGATCGCACCGCCGACAGCCGGAAGTTTCAATCTACTGCAGCTGCAGTTCCGCAACCTAAAATGCAATCATTTTTCAATCGTGATACAAGAAACATCCCGATATTATTTTGCAAAATTGTTCTCGAGATTGTTCCCGCAATTTCACGGCATTTATCAAACGTCTGTTACCAGTTCCCAAGAAATTTCAATATGCTCATGCACCGGCTGCAGTCTCAGATGTAGAATGCAATCGTCTTCAATCATAACACAGGAAACACTGAACTAATGTCTACCAAAATTATTCGGGATATTCTCTCGGCACTTCTACGCCATTCTTCATACTTCTCACGGTAGTTTACGAGAAGTTGCCAAGAAGACTTGATACGCTGAAGAACCAGTGTTGCAGTTCCCAATCAAAATGCAACTGTTCGCAGTCGCAACAGAAGAGACTTTCAAACGACATACTCAAAATTACTCTGAATATTTTCTACGCGTTTCTGCATCGTTCTATTCAAGATGCAATTATTTTGCAATTGGAACAGAAGAAACAATATTTCTCAAAATTATTCTGAATATTTTATAAACGAAGAGGGCTGTTTATCGACTAATTACTGTGAACAGGAGGGGGGAGTAAGTACCGGGAAATTGTCTGGCCATTAAACGGGAAATTTATTTAAATTTCAGGTCCTGGGAACGAAGTTCCCGGCGACCATGGTTTCAGTCGTTTGCACTTGAAACCCTCCTTCCGGGCTCTTATCTCCTGCGCCATCTCTATTTTTATTTCGCCAACTTCGCGATGCACAACTGTCCCGAGTTTGCAATAATTACTGCACTCTCGCAGGCGTGAAACACGCCGGGGCGAAAAGTTCCGCTCGAAGTCTCGTCAGGCTCCCGTCCGATTTTTCGAGTTGATGAAATTCCAAGGGGCGCAAATAAATCTCTGTTTAAATTCAATTTCGGCGAATCGGCCTGGAAAAACGTGTACTCGCATAATTAGAAGTCCCGCGATTCTCCCGTGCATGGAATCGTGTTCGCCGGTGAACGAGCACTCGTTCAACACGGAATTATGTTCTTTAGACAAGGGTGCATTGTCTACGCGTTTGTTGGTTTGCTACATAAAACTTCAGACTGCTATGGAGTACTTCCTTTATTATTAAGCTATGCATTTCTGCAGAGAATTCTGCGGAACTGCAGCAGCAAATTCTATACGAGTGAAATTTTTCTATTTGTTAATAAAATCTTCTTATTGTTTAATAAAATCGCGATAATAGGATCCTGTTATTAGATCCATCATAGATCATTTCTGTTTTACCGTATCAATTTCATTTGTGAATAAGATGAACGATAATTATGTCACTGGGAATAATACATCGTCAGTACTTGCGATAGCTCGTTGCCGTTTATCAGATAGATCAACCATGAAGGTTCATTAGGGTGATAAATGCATTATTGTAATTTGTTCTCAGACGAATATTCCGAAATTATTGCAACAAAAGTCGGTATTTAGATAGCTCCATTTCCCGTAAAATTGAAATTGAGAATGCATCACTTATTGCAACTTCGCAAATGTGTCTGACAATTACTCGCTAATTCCACTAGCAGCCTCCGGTTTTCCAGTGATAAAATTATCAATCCATCTCCACATTAATAATTCCATTAAATTGTGCGTCAGCTGCTAAAATTAACGAAATTGCAGTTATCGAATAATGGTTAGGCAGTAGTCAGCGTAACTTTTGCAAACGAGACCATTCGGTTCGAATTTCCCAATGAATCAAATTTCACGGGGTAGAATTTCGAATTGTCCGCGGTTTTATATTAAAAAATATTGCACGAGAGCCGATTGGATTTGAGTATATTTTTTGGCTGCCGCTCGGAAAACGAAATACATTTCGAGCAATTCGGAAAACGAAATACATTTCGGGCAATTTGGAAAACGTCGGGCGGAAACCACAGTGGCCGCGAAACTGGACCGTGGAAAACTGTGCGAGAAAGGATGCGAACGAGGCCTATCATTATCCTTTGCCGTTTTAACAGGGCTCCCCAAAGCGGTTTAAATGCTAATGTGTTATAAAGCTGACAAGCTTTTGAACGCTCCCACCATTTGCTCCCGGATGTCGACCCACATCCCATTTTGATTGTAGTCAAATATTAAAGTACGCGTGTCGGAAGGATTAGCGCTTCAACTGCTACGTAAGACCGTACGAATTTATCACTTACATTTCTAACCGTTTCGTGGGAATCTAGTGCAGTCGGACGCGTTTCTACCTTTTGTGCTAAAAGAAGTATAAGATCGGACGATGCGCTGCGCTCTAGTTCCTCCGAAATGGAACACTACTTACTGACACTGTCGGACTGCTCATTAACATGTTGGTCGAATAAGAATCCAGTTTTGCGAAGTTGTCAAGTGAAGAAGTTGCACCAGTATTGTATACGTTAAATCTTCAATTTGTGTTTCTTTAAATAAATTATTTTGTGAAGATTTTCTTAAAGAGTATTCAGAAGGAGTGGTCAGTATCGTATAGAATAAATTTTCAATTTGTATTTCATGGAATAGATTACTTTACGATGATTTTGTTGAAGAATAATCTAGTAGATTTATAATAAATTTCTAACAAATGTGACCAGAAAAAAATATCAAATTATATAGCCATTTAAAAAAATCGAGATTCTTTTCACATTCTTCTCAATTTATTAGAATTGTTAACGAGAAAAATCAAAAGACAATAAAATTGTATATTAAAATTGTATATTAAAATTTCATATTAAAATTACGTATTAAAATTTCATATTAAAATTACGTATTAAAATTGCATATTAAAATTACGTATTAAAATTATGTATTAAAATTGCGTATAAAATAGTGTATTAAAATTGTGTTTTATTGTTTCCCGAATATTTTCAGAAGGCAACGAGTGAATAAAGATCCGCTGGCAGTTGTTTGGCCCACACGGCAGCTTTCAATGGAAAAATAGAACGACACGATGTTCGAGTTATTTACTTACGGATGCGCGAAAAACGTGATCTCGATTTTTTGAGTATTCGTGCAAACTCGTTTTGTCCACCATGTCAAGGATATTTCGCGAAACGTGTTCATTGAACTTGACGATTGTGACTTTCAACAAAAATTGTAATATCGTCGAGCACAATCCGCGCAAACTCTATTAAACGCAACAACTAGTTGAGATTAATTAAAATAACTTTATTATGCGATACACGTCATTCTGCCACGTGCTGCGAAGTTGCGCGTGCTGCGGAATTTTCAAAAGGTCACTTCAGATCAATGAATGAAAATGTTTTTGAGGGCATCGCGTATTACTGAAACTTTTTAACTAAATTTGCTTCATTATGTTAAGGTGAATTAATGTCATGTTTGAAGTATTCTACAATGTGTTATTTACATTGTCACGGATTTATAAAAGCGTGGATTTAAAGTTACAACAATCTATAAACGAAGAATAAGATATATGGCAAATATTATATATTTATTATTTAAGATACTGGCAAAAATGTAACACAGTAATAATTTAAAGTTATTATATTGTAATCTTAAAATTAGTTCGCCTTATAATAATATAACAATGTAAGTTTATTTAAAAAGGTTTTCAATTAATATCGTTTATAAAATTCTATTTCATATTAATGCATTAATATTTCGTATAAAATTTGATTGCACATTGCCTCACTTAATATTTTCTATAAAATTTTACTTTGCAATAATTGATTAATATTTTCTATAAAATTTTTGCTTTAAGGCATTAACATTTCATAAAATATTTTAAATAAAGCATAAAGAATCGAGCGTATTCAACTTGCAACATCAAAAGTTTCGCGAAAAAGTCACAAGATAGGAAACGATTAACAATGAGTAACGCGTTAACATTTACAGATAACTGGCAATATTTTACAGAAAGATAGCGTCCAAGAAAGGACATTACTCACGAAACGATATCACGACAGAAGATGCTCCTTCCACAAAGTTTTTCGCTTTCTGTTCAAGTATCTATTCCCAAGACCATTTATTTTCCACCGGTTGTTTATACTTTTTAGTTGCAGTTCGCGTGCGGGTGACCAATGTGGATGGAGGAAGTGGAAGGCCTCTCGATGCCTTTAAGAAAATCTCATTAAAACCGTAATTACAATTTCGCTGGCGGTGCCATTGCAATAATAAAGTACTTGATCGTGGCGCGAAACACTCGAAGCGAAACGCGGCAATCCACCCTCCACTTATTCCTCCCACTCGCCCCTTTTTTCACCCTCGCCGCCACCCCGCGGCCTTCTTGTTTGCTCGTTGCTTCCGTGGACCTTCGTCGGAGCTTCTGCCGGATTCCTTTGACACCGAAACGACGCTCGCCGATACTTTCCGTTAATCTGTTTGCCGGAAGGACGAGTTAACCGATCGTCGCGGTATTTATTGTACCCTCGGACCATTTCTCATCTCGCTGCTTACCTCGAGCTTCCCACATCTATTTGCATCGACGTCTAGATCTCCTAATAAATGGAGTCGATCCCCCTCTGCCGCCTGAGGCAATTTTTCAGTCGGTTATTTATTTGCCCTGGCAGACTTCTCGCGTCGATAGTTTAATTGACTAATAAATTAAGTCGATCTTTCCATGCCAGCTGCGCCCGGTGTGTTCTGAGACAGTTTCTCATTTTAGCAGTCATCCGTCCCGGGATTCCTCGAGATGCTCGAGTCGATGTTTTAATCTTCTGACGAATTGAATCCAGGATTTATTTTATCCAGAGGACGTAACTTACTTCGGTATTCATTTTTCTCTTTATTTAATTTTATTTATTCATGTTCCAATTCTGTTCTTCTTCGCAATCTACATTTGTCTTTCAGAGTCGCTGCATTCGTTCGCATTCATTTGTTATTTAATCTCTTAACGAATGAAGACGATTTTTCTTCGTACCGTAAGTCTGTTTTCCATTTCTATTTTTACATTTATTTGCATCAATAGCTCAGTTTAATAAATGATAATAGATCCGTCTTTGATACTTATTTTCGATGCACTTAGGAACGATTTTACGTCGACTGTAATTATTGTACAATTTTCAGACTTCAGAATTTCAGGTGACGTCTTCGGGAGACAAAATCGATTTTAATTGATCCTCTGTTGTTTCTCAAAACTGATCCTATAGTCTTCACTCGCGTAGCACTTAACAGGGTCGATGGGTTCGAATGTAAAGCCGTATTATGAAGGAAAATGTTTTCATACTGAGCCAGAAGGTTCGCCTACAATTCGTTCAGTATCAATTAGAAGAATTTGAACGACGACCTAAATGGAGAGGAAATATTTGCTAATTACGTCTTCTTATCCGTAGGAATATATACGGTAATTAAAATGTGAATAGCAAACAATTTCAGCGAAACTTAGATGCGGTAAATAACTGCTCCTGCCAAATAGCAACATGGGCCGAGGAAATGAGGTAGACATAGTAATATTCGTGGAAAGACAGATTTCCGAGTTATTAAAGAACTTAATTAATCTTCTCTGAAATAGAAAATTAGTTGTTCCACTTTCTGTCGTGTCGATAGCAGCCAGTACACTAACGAAGCGTATTTAACGGTCGCGTAATTAAGATATTTAAGCTCCGTAGTTTGAGGAGCTGACATCATTTTGTTAATTGGGCGTCACGGAGCGCATAATTTTTTTAGTAGAGCACAGCGCGAGTAGACAGTTCGCTAAAAATGTAGATAGTGACTCGATAATTTACCGTGAAAGCATCATTTGGATCATTATATTATGTTATATTATATTATATTATATTATATTATATTATATTATATTATATTATATCATGTCATGTCATATTATATTATATTATATTATATTATATCATAAAAATACATCAATATTATGTTACGACGTGTTCAAGAAAGTACAGAAAAAGCAATACATTTTTCAATTATGCAAACCATAAAAATCTAACTAATTAAATATCGAATACACAAAATCGTTGTCATAGCCAACTGAATCATATAAATATGCTCCGCAAGAAAATAGAGTATCATTAAAAATCTCCAAGTCTGTTTTCTACGAAACTTCGTCCGATCGATAGTTTCGAAATATCTCGGACAAATAAATCGCCGACTGTATAAATATAGCTCCGGGAAGTTTCTAAAAAAGTCCACGGTGACAGGATCTCCCACGCGGAGTGCGTAACTCCCGCTTGAGTTCTGCCGAAGTTTACGGGTCGAATTGGACGACGTTTTGGTCTAATTTCCAATTAACGTCGATCTTTTCCCATTTACCGGCGCGGCGCGGGACCATAAATTTCGTTGGCAAGCGCCATGCGGCGGTATGCGAGCCACGTATCTCGTAAAATTGCAGCAGCAGTAGCAACGGAGAAGGGAACGAAAAGAGAAAAGGGAGGGCCAATCGCTAGGGCACGAGTGAGGTTTCAATGATAACACCCTATTGTGATGTTTAGTCCTTCTGGGAGACGTTTCGCCGCGAAGTGGAGAAATTTTATTGCGGCTCCCGCTGTCGATACACCCTCCTCTGGAAAATATGAGAGCCGTTCCCACGATTCAGCATTCTACCGAAACAATATACGGTGGATCCTTCGTTATCTGTATCTAGGATATTGGAATTCTTTGTTAACCGAACACGGTTTACATAACCGCTGCAAAATTGTCCGATTTTAACGCTGAACCAAAACTGGAGGAACCTGTAGTGACATTATTTTAAATATCATTTCAAGTGACAAATTATTTTATTTATTTGGAATAATATTATATTGTGTTATATATTTTTATTACTATTATTATATTATTATATAATATTATTTCAACATAAAAATATCAGACTGGAGAATATCAAACCGTAATTTAAAAACTGTTGATTTTTATTAGCCTTATACCTAATAATAGTTAATAATACTCAGAATTCGATGTTCTTCCATATCCTGATATAAAAAATATAGTATTTCATTTCAGAAAAGAAAATTCCACCTATAAAAGAAAATAAATGCGTACTATGCGCCTTTAAACCACGCAGCTGTTGTATTAAGCAATTTGTTGCCCTTTGCATATTTTTTGTAAGTTGCAGGGGGTGCGCAAGTTGCGTGGACCACCCTGTATGTATATATATGTCATGTCTTTCAGCTCGTTTGAAAGTGCTAGTGGCTGGTAACTGTGTGTTATCTGGCTTTTTCCGCGGACTGAAATGGAACCGCGGAATGGGAAACTGGAGGTGTGGAAATGGCGGAAGGAAGAAACGGCTGGTAGGAGATTTGCATGAAAAGATAATAGAAATGAGTCTGCCAGGGATAGTTCCGAGTGAAATTAAATATAAAAGCACCGCTGAAGAATGCTGTAGGGCAGATGAACCTTTAGGATTGGGCCAGGAGTTATGCGTTTCTGCTGCTGAATACTCGTAACTGCTAGTACATCCGAATTAACGAAGTATGAAGTGCTATTGTTGCAGGTACATCTTTACAGGAACTCGGTATTAAAGGATTTTGTTCATCGAGAGAGTTTAATAATATTGTTTAATAATATATTCTACCGTGAATAAGAAAACGAAAAATGGGTTACACTTTTCTTCAGATTTATCGTTGCAAGGTAAACTATTATTATTTCGTTAGTATAGTATTGTTAAAATTACTAATGAATTCTTCAATATTTATGCAATACATAGAATATATTACATAAACAACGATTTAAAAAATCTCATTTCTTTGGTCAAATTTTGAAAAAGTAATTCCACTTTGAAAAGTGTTCGCAGGTACAGTCCGCGACTGTATTTCTCAATGAATGAAAATTTCTGTGTCATCAAAATGAACAATAATGTTCCAGTACACAATTGCGACGATCCAGGAACGAAGAATAAATTTTTACCAGTCGCACAACTTTTATTTAGCTTACTAAATCCGACAGAGTCCGGTCATCCGCAGAGAGTGTCGCGCACAATATCCTTAATCTCGCAATGAAACTTCGATTAACGAAACACAAACAGGTTGAACAAACTGCAAATTAAAGCTAACATTTTCACAGCGCGAGCGTCGATACGGACGGAACGTAATTGAGTAATTCCTGATTTTCGTGCAGCTGGGATATTTACGATTTCATTAAAAGTCGATCATTCGATCGAAAGTTTAGCGCATCCCGGTTATTAATACGAACGTTCTGCTGTTACACGCCGCTGGTTCGGCGGTATTGATCGGCCTCTTTTACCAAATACCAATTACTTGATTAACTGGATCGTCCTGGCCTTCCATTATCATTTCGGGATCTGTTTATGCCACGAATTTACGAAAACAAAACCAACCGATACTACGGCTGATCCGTGGACAATCAGTCGTTTCCACTTCGGGCACCGTTCGTAATTAAATTGGGCTGGCGACAGAACGAGATCAGGTTTACCAGTCCGGCTCTTCTCAGAAAATATTCCCACTGTCAATATGTTCGAGCAAAACTTTTGTGATCGATGTTAAATACAGTTCTGCTCGATGGATTCTTGAGACTGTCGCTTGCGAAATACTACGAGATCGAGCCATGATAATTAATAGTTAACTTGCCAGAAGCCTGTTAATGGATTCTTCAACTACTGAGAAGCTCGATAATTCTGTTTTAATAATAATTCCAGAAGAAGTTATCTTATGGGGATCTAAATAATTTGTTGAATTATAACCACTGTTACAATGATTACTTTGATTTTGTAGGAATTTCTGGGGCTGATTTTAGGGTGGACTTGATTCAACGCGTTCTAAATCAGAGTTGGACATTATTCGGATTATTTAGAATAAATATTTATCTAAGATTATTGTCCGAATTAATTTCTTTTTGTCAAATATTTTATTCGAATAATTCGTCATAAATTGTTCTATCTATTTATTCGAATAATTCGAAAAATTCGAGTAATTCGAAGAAGTAATACGGAAGAAATAAATCGATAGTTTATAAAATGACACTTTATATTCCGTCATTTATTATCAATCAATTATCTTCCGTATTTGTAAGGATAAATCTGTCAAATTTTTATCTACGTAAATTTTTATTCGATTGAATAATTCGCTAGGACTGAATGCTATTTTAATACTGTCAGTCTTGATCTCGTATCCGCCATCCGAAGAAGATTGTTTTAAACGCGACCTCGACTGTAGGATCTATTGCGAAGTGGAAATTCCTGTATCGGGGGATCCGCAGAAAAGGAATTGAACGCAGGGACACCATAGATATTCTCCGCGGAGGAAGAATCAGTCCCTCCAGCCTGCGGCCGACCTTCTGAATTCTTCGGGAGACCATGAGAACAAGATTGCTCTTCATATCTGATATACTCAGGCGATTTGTCCTGAAATATGCAACTTCCTGGTATATTGCTTCATTCCACCTTTTATTCCCCCTCGATCCACGGCCTGTCGGAATTTAATTAATAGTTCGAACATGCATGAGCATTACGCATCAGCGTGTTCGTCGTCGACGGTGCGAACAAAAAAGCCGGCTGGAAGCGGAGAAGGGACGAGCTGCAAACAACGGAGCAACTTATCTCGACGACAAAGGGCGCGGCATACTTTCTAATATTTCGAAAGCACTTTCTCGGTTCCCTTTGTCCACGGGGAAAAACTCGGCGATATCGTCGAACGTCTCCCCCATTTTCTTCCGTGTTTAATTCAGCTAGAATTTAGAATGTTTGTGACGATTCCGATGGAAATTTTCTGCGCTTCGTACGTCTCGCGCAGAGGAGATTTTTCAGACTTCATTTGGAGGAGAGACACGGACATTTGGATGAACAGAGGGCCGGAAATGAAAGCTGCTTACCGCCGCAGTTAGGCTACTTTTTCTTGCAACTGGTTTTAAGTGTCAGCTAGGATTTAAGCGGCTTTAAATATTTCTGATAACGAGCGCTTCGATGTCCCATAAACATAACCGATTATAATTAATATTTCTCATGCGCCTCGATTCTTCGAGTTCAGTTTAATCTGCTCTACCGGCATTGTTCGCTCGACTACTTCGAAAGTCGAACATAGCAATCAATCCGTGAACCATAAATCCAGTCGTTTGGACAGCCAAACGTTCACCCTTCAGTCGGCTTCGACGTATCCGCCGAGTCTGTGCCAAAATCCTGGCAACGTCTGAGTGTCAATTGGCAGTGCGGGGGTGCGACGGTTGCCTGAGTGCAATTTTAAACGGTTTATCCAGCGATCGCGGCTGCGATTGTCGGTCCTGGCCACTAAATTCGAATTGCGCAACCACAATCAGACCTCGACGAAGGGAAGAAGACGAATGACTATGAGGGCTGTATGGAGAGAACGAGAAAGAGAGAGAGAGAGAGAGAGAGAGAGAGAGAGAATGAGAGAATGAGAAGAGTGGGGAAATGGGTCGTTGCCGGTCGGAAAAGGGGCAAGATAAGTGAATACCATGGAAATAAAAGATCGTGGGGCGAACGGAAGAGGGATGAACGGATCAATGCCGGGTGTCAGAACAGGGAGAGTCTAATTTTTGCGGACAGCGCGTCGAATGGTCCTTCGGCTGAGCGTTGTTAACAAGATCAATGGCGTCCGCCGCTTTCGCCGAGATACCAGAGCGGATGTCCAAGCACGCGAAAAAAGGGCAATGACAGGAAATTAAGGGGGTGGACGGATAACAAAGTGTAAGGCAACTCGCTGGGACTCGGGACAACAATTTCTTCGTCTCTCTGTAGCGTGGCGATAGTATCTCCTGGTTGGTCGCGATGTTTTCCAGGAATTTGGGGACGAGGATCGACCTGCAGTCCCGGAAGCTAATTGAATTTTCAACGCAAACGGCCCGATTGGATTGTGCGCGTCGAATGGTTCGAGTCGATTATCGCCGAACGAGATTATACTTAAACTTCAATCACTCGGAAACTGATTCGATCTCCATGTACATTTCTAAGTGCGGGATCAAACGCTTTTAATTAACTGACTCCGCTCTTCGTCGAGACGCGGACGAACGGTGGTTATTCCCCGTTTATTTTCGCCGCTTATGGCTCCCTTTAACTGACCGGAATTTTTCTCTGAAAGCTTCGTCTCAGATGGGATTCTTAAATATATTTTCATATTTTGTCAATGCTGCGATGGTGACGCAATTTTTTAAGTCTTTTTATATTTCGCGTTTCTTTTGTTTTGCATATCTTTATATTTTGTATTTTGGAATTTATAAATTGACGTGTACAACAATTCTGCGTCAAAGGAAATTCTCTAAATTCCATTATTTTCTCAATGAAGCTTTTATAAAGACAATGAATTCTATGCTCTTTGTTATTTATAATGCATTGTGTGCGCCATTAAAAATCAATAATATTACTTGTTACATCGTTTACTATTTTGCAGAAAAGATACCAACAATATTATATCCAACAATACTGTGTCAAAAGAAAGTCTTAAATCCCATTAACTTCCGCATGGGAATTTTACGAAGACAATGTATTCTATATTCTTTGTTGCTTACATAATTCTTTATTAAAAATCGGTAATAGTGTCTGTTACATTGTTTCGCAGGAAATACGCTATGACCGAAGAGCAGTGCGTAAATTTCGCTTGTTTAATTAAAAAGTTTTTGAGCATCAAGATGTATAACGTCGATGAGTCCATGATCAATGAAAGACGTTCATGAGCCGGCTGTTGGAGGTTCATTGGAATAATTTTTTCACTCTGGCCGGTGCTCGACCTGAAATACCACGGCAAGACTTTGTTAATGTTCTGCATTATTAACTATTCTCTGGGAGAGAGACCGTCTCCTATGTAAACGACTTCGTAAAAACTCTGGGGAGTGCTAAGCCGGTGGCGCTACATTCGCTGGGTCATACAATATCTCTTCATACGAAATAAGGGGATCGTCCCTATAGGGCTTTGCGGGGAGAGAGCATTCCTCCAAATGAATTAGATTTATTAATCGGCGCCGCGCGGCGGGGAAAGTATTTCAATAAAACGGAACGGTCGGAGTGAAAAAGTTTTGCTAATTGGTGCGTGTGTCCGTCGGCCCAGTTTCGTGGACATAATTACTTAAAAGGTCATTAAATGGAGCATACCTTGACATTATACCGAATCCAAAACTATCATTTCGAAATTTCGTGGTACGTACTATATATTACTTTGCTTTAGAAATGGTTTAATATTTCAGTAATATTGAGCTGTCTTTTTAATGAATATTGCAACACGAAAAACATTTGTTATTTACTTTTAGTAAAAAGTGTGTTAATCTACAGTATACATTTCAATATATTATACAATATTATTCAATAAATTATACAAAAGAAACTTCGATATTGAGAACGTCGCATTAAGCAATTTATTAATTTATTAATTTAATAACTGCATGTATTAAATTGAATTAATAATTTCGCGTATTAAATTAATTTCATAATTATACATATTTCAAATGATAGAACATATCTCGGTATCTCTATGACGAAGAGAAAGTAATCCAAGCACGTCAAAACCGCGTGGTGAGACGAACTCGGAAATAATGCAACATCGTCGACAAACAGTTGGATATATTCCTGTCAGAAACACATGGTATCTCTTAAATCAATTACTTTCGTTGGTCCTGCTCTCAATCAACGTCGATGAAAGGAAAATAAGACGGAATTGGATACATGTCAATCCGTCCATAGATCCAATCTGAGTGGCTTGAGAGGAATGATTTAGGACCCGGCTAAAGAGGAGAAGAGAGTTTCGGGGGAGGACATAATTACTCTGTCATCTCCTCTAGCCCGTGACTGATGGAGTTGATTTTCCTAGACCGAAACGAATTTTTCAATTGCTTGATAATCTGCTGTATTTCCTAGTTTAACTCCTGACAGAATCAGAATTTCCGAAACATTACAGGAAACAAAAGTTACACAGAAATTTATCTTTTATCTTAATGCAGTATCGTCGTAATGTAATTATCCTGATGTTACAACATAGTTGCAGTATCAGCTGCACTATAATCATTGCAAATAAAATGCTTAGTACATTAGTCTGAAAGCTATTGTTACTTGCAAAATAACAGAGATTTATTATTATTACTCTATATATTTATTTTAAAATTATTATAAACTGATTAAGTGATATTAAAATGGCAAATTCACTTGTTTCTTTATTATCAAATGACATTTTTATTATGATTACTCTATATATTTCTTTTAAAATGATTATAAACTGATTAAGCGATATTAAAAGGGTAAATTCACTTGTTTCTTTATTATTAAACGACATTTTTATTATCATTACTCTATACATTTCTTTTAAAATGATTATAAACTGATTAAGTGATATTAAAAGGGCAAATTTACTTGTTCCTTTATTATTAGATGACAAACTGTAACAATTCGTTATTTAGTACAGTAAACGGCTTGTTTAAAAGTTTAAGAGGATTGATTTCATCTTGGATCGTGGTTTCCTTCGCATGAGTGCAATGCAAATATTACGTGTAAATACATTTGTCATCGTCACTGGTTAGACAACACTGTTACGGATATTTGAATCCCTAATCGGTGTTCCGATAATTGAATCTTCCATTAATCAATGTTCCGATACTCGATCGTTCTAGCCTTCGATGTTCGGATAATCGAGATTCCCTTTACTTCGAAGATTTATTAATCAACCTGTCAATCCGTGCACAGCAAGCTAATAATGAGTCTAGAAACTCTAATTTGTCACAGCAAAATAAAAAGTTGCACTGAAAGTCTGTAAAATGTTCTCTCGTTAACGATACGATCCTATTTCGCAATTTTCGAGAAATTACACTTGTGTCAGCGTACGCAGACATTTTCAATGTATTCATTCAATATATTAATATACAATTCCAAATATTAATATACAATATACAATATGTAATCTACAATGTACAATATGTAATATACAATGTACAATACACACAACACAATATACAATATACGATATACTATCTATTAATATAGAATAGCAATCTATTCATAATTCGATCCCAGATTTTACGAATTTCTGATATGAATGAGCACGCTAACTAAATTTGATTAATTAAATATTCAAGAAATTAATTAAAGTGTTCAAGAAATTGCTGTTTGACACATCTTCGTTAGAATCAGTCTAGAAAATTTATATTTTGCATAGGAGCGGAGCCAGCTCCGGAGAGGGCGGGCCAAACCCAAAGAGGGTGGGACCTACCCAAAGAGGGTGTGGTCTAATCTCCTGGGAGTGGGCTATACACCCAGATCTCTCTCATTGGCCACTATTTTTCGTTAATAACACGTAAAAAAAGCTGCGAATCGCATTTTTGCTAAGGAAACAGTTACTTCAAATGACCTCAGGAACCCCTCATTCCTCGGAGCTACAATAATTTTGATACACCCTGTATATCGCAGACTGATACTTTCTTCACTGAAAAGGGGATGTCCCATTGCAATTAGCCGTATTCCCTCATCGATAATCGATCACGCCAAGAGGCATTTTCAGCGACGACAGTTTTTCTTTTTCGTTTTCTCTTTCCTTTTTTTTTTCATTCGTTTTCAGCCAATAGGACGAATCGAAACGCGGGTACGCGTATCACACTCTCTTTGATCTCGCCTCTCTCGCCGAGTAGTGTATCGTGCGTTACCCTCCGTCCACTAGGGACTTCTTTGACCAGGAAATGTCATTGTTACGCACGGTAGACCCGTCTTTAAATATTTCCGAACTCTCCGATTTCTCGATTCTGACCGTGATCAAAGGGCTCGAATTGCGTCCAAGAAATTCCCGTTGGGTTTTGGAGTTGCACAATGGATAGATTCACAATTAGTTTTGCAATTTACAATCGTTTGTTTCGCTAACAACCCAACAAATACGGGCCAGTTCCGAGCCACAGGAATCAATGGCTTTGTCACTGTTACTTCGCTACTCGCTTCTGTAACTTTATTATTGCTGGGACATTGTTTCAATTGTTATCTCGATTACCGATTAATGGGGGTAGATAGTGGTCCAACCATAATTTCGAATTGTTTTCATTTAATCTTGACCAATGCGATTCACAATTTTAATTAATTTAGATCATGGTATTTAGATTTAGAGACATTTATTTAATTGATTATTTTAGAGATTTTATTTATTATTTTAGAGACAATTTAGAGATATTTATTTAATTGATTAATGTGTTTCGCAATTTAAGATCATTTATTGATTTTGACTGACCTGTTCGACAATTTAAAACCAACTATTAAATTGACCAACGTGTTTCAGATAAATTAAAATTATATGTTGATTTTGGATAATTTTGGCTAAAGTGTTTTACAATTTAAAATCATTTATTCATATCGACTAACCCCTTGCACAATTTAAAATCAATGACGAAATCGACTAACTTGTTTCATAATTTAAAATCATACGTTGGTTTTGCTTCTCGTGAATAATTATAAACGTTAAATTATTAACATTCAAACATTAAATTATTCATAAACGTTAATACTACACATTTTCCTAATCGGAAAATTAACGTACTGGCAGTCTCAAGACAATGATCTGCGATACTAATTGTAGAAATCATTACATTCCTGAATTATGCCGCGATATTATCGAGAATATCGAAGCAAATAATTTTTGTTAGCACAAAATCAGGCTAGAAGTCTACTTCAACACGATCAAAGGGCTTAAACTGACAATGCTTTCGGACAAGACAGTCCCCGGTGACGTACACGTCGAAGGGGCGCTGGTGATGGTCACATTATCGAACTCCGAAGGGTCAGTGTCCTTGCATATTGCTCGAATTAATCACCGATTTCATTATCACCGCTATCTGCCTTCAGCTAGATTTGCATACATTTGTTAAAGCTGCTTACGGGCGTCAGCTTTGTGTAGCGGATCTCCCACTTTTGCCCATGTAAATTGTACTCCGTATTTAATGGACGCCGGATATCCACTTAAGGGATTCCGCCGGATCAATTTCAAAGCGAATGGATTCGATCTTAATAAAAATTGATGCATCGCGCGCGCCATTTGAAAACCGCCCGTGCGGAACAATTTAATTCGGCGGAACGCGGCGCGCAATGAAAACACGGTGCCGGACTTCTTTCACAGATAAACTGCCGAGGAATAATTCGATGAACGATATCCCAAACGGATTATTTTAATCCGACGCGATAGAATTCCGTTCGCGCGTCGCGATACCCAAAAAATGTAGTGTCACGTTGCCGATAGCGAATTCCTGTTTTCGGGATACTTTTAATAACCACCGTGCCGGCGGATTAATTAAATTTCAGTTACCGACGTCCGATTCGTGCCCGATGGATTTCGGATCGGCTCGTATTTCGTTTCCATTGACAAACGAAATTACTAATAAAACCCACGATGCTTCATCGGCGGCGATAAATTATTCGAAACGCCCCGCGCGTCGCACAATGGCGCCGAGGTGAATATAAAGATGGCCGAGTTCATCGCGGTTCTTAACGTTTCTTGCCGCAGTTTTCTTGCCGGTTAAGTTTGTTAGCGCTTTCCCATAAATTATTCACCATAACCGCCGACGTTTTCCATTATGATTTATCACCTGACTGCACGGAATTGCTTCGCGGAGCAGACCGTGTTGCTGCAAATACACTCGGCGAATTGCAATTATAAATGTGCAGAGTTTGAAGCAATGCGAGACTTATTGTTGTTAATAAAAGCGGATGAAATTGTTTAACAACGCTGGAATATGTTTTGCGTATGCAGTACGAGTTCATTGTTCTGCTTTCCTTTCGCCTACTCTTTCGGATTTCGCTTGTTCCGTCTTTTGTATAGTCCGCCGAATTCTTTGTTTCGCGAAATACTCGAGAATGACGCGAATTGTTTAACACTTCTGAAAATTTGATTTCCTAAAATTTGTTTAATTAAGTTGGAGTTGCGAGGGAAAGTTCTATGGCGTTAGTTAAGCATGTTTGCATGAATCGAATTTGCAAATTGTAATAGATTAATGTAAAACTTAATTTTCGATTCAAAATACATTTATTTGAATGAGTAAATAATTATGCAAATGTGACGCGTCAGGTTGAGCGTTACACAAAGAGATCTGTTGTCTATTAAAATGTCTAAAAATGAGTTTTATTAACATTAATCGTGAAATTTGCAATATGCAAACTTACTTTATCACGCAAAGTATGCGAATTATTGCTGCATTTATTACTTCGTAATGCGAATTTTATTATTGCCGTCGCTAACGTTTTGTTATACTGCTGAAACTCGTTCCCAACTTTTTACAGCGCGAGTAATTAAATATAAAAAGAAAAAGTATTAAAATCGCGTACAAAAATTTCGCGTAATGTTTTGTTAACGCGAGTTTAATGAAAAGGTTTCACCGGAGGAAAGTAAACCACTGAAATTCGCGTTTGGAACCGTAAATTTGCATAATAAGCGATCGAGAAATTAAATGAAAGACCACTTCGATCTAAATGGCCTTTCAATTACATTCGATCCTTTAACCGTTCAAAGATATTAAAAGTTCATATTGTTTCTGATCTCATCGGCAAACCGACGAACGTTTGTCTCCCTGACAAATCGGGGCGCGAGTAATCGAATTAATTAAAAGCATTGAACACGATGACCGTACCGTGAGTTGGAAATTATTAATTGATATATGAATCGGCGATGGGGAGAGCGAGCGAACTGGGAAATTTATTGGAGTGCGTAACATTTTTTCCCGTCGTTTAATTACGCTGAGATTTCAGCGGTGCCTACGAAAGAATGAGATCTCGTAAGTAAAAGGAGGACCAAGTTTTTCTCTCCGGCAACAGAAATTCTTGCGCATTGTTCTACACGCCCAATTAAATCGCGTTACTGCGGAATGCCGGCGTGTTAAATCTGCGAAGTTGAAATAGACTTTTCGTATCGAAATTCTTCGCCTTCCTCTTTCCGCTTTTCGGTGGGAAAATATAGGATTCGTGTTCAATTGGTAACTGGACGAATATAATAAAATAAAACAATTTTCTGCATTAGTTTCAAGGGAGAAACAGCGAACGTATAGTTCTTTATTCTTTTAACAATATTTATACACTCACAATGATTTATTGGCTTCTTTAAATTTATCTAATCTTCTTATTGTTTTAAGTTTCACTAGCTCAGTTTTTCCATAAATGCATGAAGCTTGCAGTGTATTTAAAAATTATATGAAATACTTCTTTTTTGAAAATGATATAAAATGTAATTTTACACGCTGTAAATTAACTGCATTGCAACATTAAAAACTACATAATTACAATGTATGTTTAGTCAAATATTGTATGTAGTCTGAGGATTTTATGCTATTTTTATATTTCATTTTATATTTATTTTTCACGAATTTGAAATTAAATACATATTTTCTTTTTTTATATTTAGTTTCATTGTTTTCTGATAAATGTTTCAACAAATGTATAGTACTCTAAATTCCTAGCCGTACTGTTATTTCTCTGTTGCGAGAAATTGTTGTCTACGATGCGGAGAAGTTGTGTCTATATATTTATGAAATGATGATTGCTCATGAGTGCGCAACCATACTCACTGCATTAGATTCTCATAACCCCTGACAACAAGTTGCACGCGATACGACAGCCGAGCAACGAACTTCGTAATACTAGCTTAAGTCTTCATCCCCGTGAACTTTCGAGGTTCGAAGTCAACAGAAGTTTGGCTCTTTAACTAGATTTTCGCCTACCCTTATGAACATCTGCTTATTGCAGGATTCAGTTACCGTATAATTACTACGCATCCAGCCATTGTAATCAGATATGTAATTACCTAACGTGCGCTTCGAGATCGCACAATCGATAGTATTAAGTTTGACTGTATGTAACTTCGAATTTCTATTATACCGGTGGCTAACTAATTAATTCTGAAGTTTATTAAATAGTCTGAAATAGCGTTTGATTTTATTTAATCATGCTCGATGGTTTCTCAAATTCTATGATTTTATTTAATAGTGTTTATTTAATAGTCTCACAAATTCTATAATTTTCTTTAATAATTCTCGATAGTTCTCAAATTCTATAATTCTATTTAATAGATTATTATTTTCATAAATAATATTTTATGGCTTTATTCAATAATCTTCAATAGTTGTCAAGATCCTATGATGTTATTTAATATTATTTAATAACTTTTCAAATCCTATTATTTTATTTAGCAGTATTTCAATTGTTTTCTCTAGTTCTGTGATTTGACAGAACGGACTGCAAAATTCTGTTGCATTGTCAATTAGGAACCTCTTTACGATTTGCAATTTACCTGCAGGATAAAAACGTACTATTCGTATTGTATTCTCGCAAAAACGGTTGCAACCTTTTTCCAGATGTATTTTTCAGGGAATTCTGCGCTGTTTCCATAATACTTGTTTCCATCTCCTAACAACACGTGCAATTTCGAGGAAGGAAATTCTGGAAATATATTTCCAGTTTCTCTTTTCTACTTGTTTAAATATCCTCATTTTATTCGGAGTCATTATTTCTTGATTATCCGACCTATACGTTAATTATCTGCGTATTAATCACAGTATATCGATTTCAATGCACAAAATTTCTATTATGGGAACATCCATTATTCAGCTGATCCATTATCCGAATGGTCTATTATCTGGATGCGATTCATACTTCCAACTATGCGTGCGTACAATGTATGCCGTATTTACTATCCCCTTTATATACACTCTATACAATAGTATTCGCACCTTTATAGTGTGAACATGAATGTGTTCTCTGTACAAGAGAAGGGAAGAAAAATTCGAATGAAAAATTCGCCCATTTTCGTCCTATAAAAACTTCTTTCACTTATTTCTGCTCCTATAGTAAAACATATTTCTTTAAAATTGAACATTATGAATTAAACATAACTTCTTTATTTAAAATATAAAGCGAAATTGGTGAAATATTATTTTATGATTTTTTATCCAACTATGTGTGAGGAATATATATAGTATAAACTAAATTGTCTTGAAATAAAATAACATTAATGACAAAGAGAGAATATTAATATTAATATATTGTTGTAAATATTAATATTGTTATTAATTATCGGTCTGAATAAAATTTGAAGCTATTAAGAAATTAGAAAATGTCGAATCATGTACAACCTGAAGAAATATGGTTGCGACAACTCTTGGTAAATTAAATGACTAGTATTACGTTTCACCCGAGGGTCTACCTAAAATAAGTGAAAATAAAACAGCTTCGAGTACTCCTGTCTACAAAATTCCGAGACCTGCTCGGGCCAAGTGCAACGTTTTCAACTAAATACAATGCCATTCATGTTCCGCGCGAAAGTGGATTGGTGAGGAAAAGAAGCGCAGGTATGTAAAATATTTAAGCAAACCGCTCTCTACGAAACATCACGTGCAGCCCCGTTTGACGTTCCACCTTTCGCTTCAAAATGAAATGTAACTTCTGTAACATAACTCACCTGTCGACGTCAATATTAAATTAATATTGATAAGACGTGTATCAGCAGCGATTTTCTTGCATTTTTCTAAAATTTCAAATTTATTTCAACAAATACTGTACAATGAAATAACAGTTTATACAATTATAATATTCTTCAGAATATATTAAATAAAGGAAAACGTAAATAAATAAAAGAAAGACCCAATAAATGCATCAAGATTCACAGTGAAAATAATAATTAGTGGGCGCGTATATTGCCACTATATTTTGTTAATACTTATATTACGCATTACTCGCACACACATATGCATTGTTATTCAAATGAATCATTATTAATCATGTAATCAAATTAATCATGTTGCAATATTTTAAAGAGAAAAATTATTGTACAGACTCAAATAATTTTCAGTCGCTTTCAGTTAAAAAATTATATGGTTAAAGAATGAAACTGTTAAAAAACGAACCGTACGGCAAAACAGATTCCAACAATTTGCAGTTCGCAAAACAATTCTGTGTTTCACTCGTGCCCTATATTTCGCGAAGATCGAGCGTGGCCTGTAGGTAAGGCGGATTTTAAGGAGATCGATGAAACAGCGGGACTACTTGTTTTCCTCTTTAGAATGCAAACAGCGGCCAGGCGGCGGATGCGAAAAGCTTGGCAGCGGTTTACGAAAACAGATCGAATCGACGAAGTTTGTCAAAACCTGGAAGGATGGCCGACTGTTCCGTTGTTGCGGCGAAGTGGCCGATAAATTTCACGGAAATCACTCAGAACTGCTTAGCTGTCGGTTTATTGGCACAGAAATTTTGCAGACGCGCTGTTGACCACCGAACATATATACACATAATATGTAGTAGTAGTAGTAGTAGTAGTAAGTATACATATAATATATATAAATTGCGATAAATCGAGAAACTTTCGCGAAAGTAAAACAACTTGGTTCAATCAAAATAATTCAACGCACAGCTGCATTATGTTGTACATTTACTAGAAAATTGTCGCGATGCAAAACTGGTTCGTGGTGATGCTAATACAATAGAAACATTACCGACTTGTATAAAGTGACAGTGAAAGAGTTGAACCTTGACAAATATCGCTTAAGTTAAAGCTATGACTGCCAGACTATGGATCCCATGAATTTTAAAAAGAAATGATTAGATAAAATACAAAACCTATTATTACATATTTAATATAAAGCCACATTTTGAATATAAAATCGTTGCCACGTATGTGATATTATTCACAATTCAATTTATTTGGTGCAAATTATGAGCTAAGAATTGAATTCAGATTGTACAAAATGACAATGAGGAGATGATTTCTTTATTGTCTTGTGACGAATAATAAATAGTAAAAATGACAGTAAGTATAGTGAATCGCTGGCAATTATTGCATACTAAAGTTATTATTATATATGAAGGAACTGATTGGTTCGAAATTCTCTTAACTGATGCAGAAGATTTCGCTCAAAGATCCATAGCTTCTAGTCATTATATTCCTGCGATCGAGCTATATCAAAACGTACGCGAATAATTTCATAAATATCGGCGCACTGCGCGCACTCTCGAATATTCAGCAAAATTATTTCGGTTCTGGCTTTTCCCCTTTTTCACGTATCTCGCAGGACTTGTGAAAATCGAGGTAATCGTCAATTTTTATTGCCCATTGTTCGCTCGGTAGATTTGAGGATAAAATTTTTTTCACAAATAAAACTCGCTTCGCCGTCGACCGTGGAGCCCATAAAAAATACATTTTACGCTTTCAACGAAAATGCCAGTTAAAAGCACGGTTCGCGGGGCAACAATAAAACTGCGGAATAAAACGGACTTTGTTTCCATAAACAGGAAGATGCTTCGGCTCTAAGGATGCAATTAAAACAATTCCCGACACTCGGACCGTCGCTGATGCTGCCATATTTTTTATACTGTCCTTAGAACCCTTTCAGAAATCAGTTCTATTAATCATTAGCTACTAATTTAATTAATATTTAATTAATAACTATCTTTCACTTTTAATATCGAGACACACACTTTTCGATCATTCCAGAAAATTAATTCTACTTTATTTCACTTCGTTGCAATTAAGGGACAATTTTTATTTTGCACAAGGATCCACGATCTATGACATTGTTCATTATAATTCGGTGTTGTCTTTATATAAACTTAATTTTTAACTATTTTTGAATTATTTATTCGTCATATTTCGTTTCTTTATGCATCTCTTTCACTCATTTTCTTTTTTCTTTTGTAGATTTATGGTCTTTTGTGTGTGTAACAATTTCATATCGAAAGTGACGGATTGAAGAGAACAGTATAATGCGAAACGATTTATATTCCTCATTGTGGTCGGTTGGGTTCATTCGGTTTACAACGAGAATCCAGCCGCGTCCGAAAGTTCAGATTGAACAAAAGGGGAAGGAAAGAGGACAGGGAGAAAGAGAGTAAATTGCGTTTAATTGTTTCGTCGAACTCCTTCAGGAGACTCAATTTAAGGTAATGGGTAATTGATTTTCGAAAGTTACAGAACGAGACAAAACTTTGCATTGCGGCGATTCAATTTCGTTGTCATTATTAAAAGAACGATCGATCGATCCGCTGTGCGTGTCCGTGCGAGCTAAGTACTTCTCCGAATTTAATTTATACTTTCTTCTACTTGCGAGGGAGCAGAAGTAACTGAATGAAAGAAATTTGTGAATGCGTTTGAGACGACTTAATAATAATATTATAAAAATCTCTACAACAATTTCAGGCGCAAAATTTGGACATGTTACAACTTCGATTGCCTTTTGCTTATTTTACATTATTCAATTATAGTGTCCTCTTCAGTTAAATTGTCCTAACTAACATTCCTGATTTTTATCATTTTTATCATTTTTAAATGAGAATATTAAAATATATTCCAGTTTTGCTTAAAAGGTAAAAGGCACGTGATATCCCAAATATTTCAAAATATCCTGAAAAATGGCAAATTCATAGATAAAACATTTTCAATAAGAATATTAGTATATTTAAAACTGAACAAACAATATTGATATTATTAACGCTGTCAATTATTTTGTATTAGTACTGTTATAAATTTAAAAGCAACGCTGGGAAAATTGTGCAAGTGTTCTGCAACAACGTTTTGTACACAAAGTACACAATTAAAGTTACATATTAACAGAGATGATGTTTTTAAATGAATATAAATTCTCCGTTTTAAATGAATATATTTCAAAGGAGTACTCGAAGTTCCAAGAGCAGAGAATTGCGGTAAACACGGTGTCGTAGCAGCTTGCTCCGTTTTTGTAAATCCGCGGCATTATCTCGAGTTTAACGGCGATGCTTTTATGAAACGTAATGATATTATCTGGCGAGATCAGCTAAATGTCTCCGCAGCTTGCCGTTCTTAGACGTGATTGGTGGTCCGGATGGTTCCGAGGCGGACACTGAAGAAAATTGGAGTTTTACCGTCTGCTCTCGAGACAGTTTGCCCGCGGAATAATTATTATTGCCGTCAGACTGCTAAATTACGTTATTACGGGATAAAGATAGGAAAGTTGCACCCCTTAAATATACAGTTGAGCCGCCCGCCGCGCCAGAATCCGCCGGTAATATAATTTACATTATCCCCGAAGAATCTTAATAAGACAACCTCCGGACGATTTTTATCTCGTATATTTTCTACAGCATGAAACACGATGCTCGGCATTGTCGGGAGTCTTTATAAACAGCTATGTATCCCCGATCCTCGTTCGCAATCTCGCGGATTTATTGTTCGCCTACACTAGCGGATTACAAAACGAATCGGCTCTAGGAACAATGACAAATCGCTACGAAACTTTGTCCGAATGTGTAATATTATCTACGGCCATGAATAATCCATTGCGTCCGCGAAAATGACAGCAGAATTTAAATATAAAATGCTCCCTCTTGTTTAGTCTAAATGACGTGGGGACATGATGAACGACCGTGAATATTTTATACGACGAAGCTGCCGAGATAGCGCCGTGTCTACTTCTTGAAGAATAATTAGTGGACGAGATGGGAGTTTAATCGTTGGAAGGTTTATTAACCCTTTGCACCCAACACCATTTCAACAGTAAATCTAAACTTACTTTTCCGGCTTATAGTATTCCCATTTGATGTGACAAAGTGCATTTTATGCATATGAAATTGGTTCTTCTAACTCATACTAACAGCTTTGCTTCTAACAACTCTTTAAATCTAAATTTTTGTTAGTATAAACATTATTTTGGATGGAACAATTTTAATGGTGTCCCAGAGTCACCACTCGAGTGCAAAGGGTTAACCTTCTCATAGGAACGTATGAAATTAACGTGTAATTATAAAGTCGTCTGTATTCGTAATTATATTAACAACTTCTTAAGAGGGAATTTGAAACACCTTGCTGGAACAAACTACTGCAGGTAATATTCTGGATTACCTGTTTCGTCTCTAAAACCTGGAGGGGCTAATTAGAACGTTGCAAGCTGATATCGAGCTAAGAATGTAAATATTAAAGATGCATATTACGATAGCAGTCAATTTTCCATTGACTACGGTCGATAATATGGATGAATGTTTTATATATATTATAACAAGATTATTGGAATATTTCTGACAGCCTTCTGCTCGTGCTACTTTTTCCTCTGCACGAACCGTTCGGTAGCTTTGATCGCGAGCCAACGAGTTTCCAAAATAATTTCAATTATTTCTATTAATATCTCGGATGTAACATTCAAGATAATTATTTTCCGCGGGGTTATTTCATTGATGAAGCTTTCTAAGCTCAACGAAGTAGTCAGTTGTTTCACGAACAATTAATATAAAACAGAGAACTACAGCGATGTGCATAATTGTAAACTCAATTATTCATTTAATTATTATTCCTTTAATTATTCATCGAATTTCAATTATTCATTAACGAAATGTCGTATTTATGTATTTATATTTTCTATTGTTCCTAATGTAGAAAATCTAATAAAATATCATGTTTGTATATTTCTGTTTTTTACGACGTTTCGTTAACTTTCTGTGCAAATATCACGTGAAAGCATCTCCGAGTCTATAAATATTCACGCCACTGCACTATTTTGCATCCCAGCTCGTCCACGCGAACATCACTTCCCCGACTCCCCCGACAAAGTGATCTTGCTGAAGCCTGCTTAAGAGATAATGTGATTTTAATTTGACGTTATCCGAAAAGCCAGCTCTCGTCCGAGGCTTAAAGAACCAGGAATGTATATCAAAAGAGGCCTGCGTAGATTTAGGTCAGCTGTAAATCACAGTAGGTGGCAAATACGGCCGGAATTTATGGTGTTCGATTATACGATTCCCCTCCGGTAAGAGGGTGCAGTTTTGAAATAAGCTTACCCAGAAATTCGTTCGCGCAAGCGTTCCTTAACTCGCGCGCTAATACCTCCGCCCGTGAAAAATAAATCATTCAGGGTCGCGTGGAATAAATATCTCATCTATCAAAAACTTGCGGGAACGGAAAACCAATGTTACCGCGAGCCGCGAAAACGAAATTACCTGCTCTCTCGCCGTTCCTTCGTGCGCCGGGCTGCGACTGTTATTGTCACAAAAATGCACGCGCGTGCACGCACGCTGCACCGACAGTGCGAAAACTCGGACCGCCCTGCCGGAAAACCAATCGCGAGACACCGTCGGTCGGGTTCGAGTTCTGTTTTTAATTTCATGTGGCACAAAAGGTCCACGCCGGGTTACAATGCGCCTTTGGGAGCCGTACGCGCGATTGCGTCGCGCTAGACACGTCGACGCGTCCAGGAAAAAATTGTTGCATGCGAACGGGGGAAGAAAAACGACGAGATATCCGCGACTGTAAGTTTCCTGTTTCCTATGGGTGTCTATCTATTAAAAAGAGAACGTCCCAGTCGGCTCCATTCGCGAGATACCTGTTCGAATAAAATACCATGGACGCGCTTCGTACCGTTTAACGGGTTCGCTCTTGGAACGAACAATAAGTCCTCGGCAGCTAGGCTAAATTGTGCGTGGAATTCCATGCAATTTATCTTGTTTGCGAGGGTGCAGAATTTTATTCGTCATCGCTCATGCAAGTGACGCTTTGGCCAGGGAATTGTTCTATATTAGTAACCTGTATAGTTAAAAAGTCTGGATTATTCTTTTAACACTTTCAGCAAGATTGTCGACGTGCTGGTGACATTCCAGAAGTTGTTCTCTATCATGTACGAAGATCAAGATATATTGTTCTCTTTTACCATTATTTATTTATTGTATATAATCTAGTTCCTTGAGGGAAATGTTCCTATTGCTTTGAAAGGGATTGATTAAATAAAGTCGGAAGAATATTAGTACTTTTGGAAGATGAAATGCCGAAACATGAAGTATGGTAACATACTAACATAAACTGTTAGGTGTAAGATATATATGAGATCGAATATTTTTATTATAATATGAACGATGTCGGAGTGTCCCAATTTCTTTTTAACGATTATAATTACTTTCTTCCAAGTCTCTTTGTCTTATTATATTTTATAGAACAATATTTATTATATTTCGTAGAATGATATTTATTATATTTCGTCTCGCAATATTTAATATATTTCGTCTCCCAATATTCATCATATTTCGTCTCACAATATATATATTATATCCTGCAGTACAATATTTATTAAATTTTCTACTAATACATGTTCGTATAACGATCTCCAAACCACCGAATTATCTATTTCGAAGGTTCCTACCCCTTCAGATATCGAGAAATATTTTGCGAAGAGACGCAGTAGGCAAGATAGGTATTTTATTGGATATTCTTCCGATATTTTTTGCTCGTTGGGAAATAATATTATACGATCAGAGACGCAAGCAGGAAGGATGTTCGCAATAGCGGAACACAGCAACTCCTAGCGAAACTCCGGCTATCCGCAAGAGGATCGCTGCAAAACGAAATGGTTTAATGTTACGTTTTTTCGTTTATTCCCATTGCTGCACGCGGTTTGTTAATATAACTCTCGCCAACTACAGCCGATAATAAAAATAAGTTTTATCTTTGACGCAGCGCGAAACGAAGGTAGGATAATGCAGTCCCTCGGATTCCAGATGTCCGTTTTGTTCCCCCGGTTTTCTGCTTTGCACGATTTTGCTGCATGAGCTTCTGGAACTGTAACATGGTTGTTTCATGGAACAAGTTTTGTACCTCATACTACTATTGTCTTAGCAGGCTTTCGTTCAAAGCTCAATGCATCCATTAAAAGTTCAATATCGCGTTTCGGAGTATAATGGTAAAGAGAAAATTTCATGATTCTTGTAAATACGTATTTGTAAAATGCAAATATATTTACTCAATAAATAAACCGATCTGGTACATCATGGGAAAAAGATAGAGAAAAATGAACGATGTCTCTTGAAAGTATTATAGAATCTTCAAGCTTTTTATAATATTACAATAAATCAAATATCGACGATTTTTTAAAAATTCAGGAAATAATCATAAATACTATTCGAAGCTGTTAATTTTGTTTAATGCGTAGATTCTTTTTCAACTGTTAGCGTTACAGTGATTAAAATATTTTTGTTTAATTTTGCAAATACTTCAAATGCCAAAGAAGAATGATTAAAAATTCTAGATTCGTAACTTTATGATTTTTGTTTTTATTTTGTGTAATATTTTGTTGTCATTCCAAACAATAGCAAAATAATACGCGTATTTCAATTTTCCATGGCGTATGAAAATTTCTGAGTACTGTTAAACCATTTTGCAACAAGGGTGGCTAATCGATAATCTCAGCTGTCCGCTAATTAGACGCGTTTATGCCACCGAAAGAGTTTCGGAAGACGCAAAGGCAAACCAATAACGAAGCGGAGAAAGGGAAAGGGGAAAGTTCGGCAGTAAGAAGTTCAGCTCATTCAGCATGTTACGAGCATAAACTTCGCCAACGAGCTCCGCCGAATGCTCCGGCGCTGAATAAAAATGCAAAGGAACTTCGGCGACTATTCTGGACGTCGTAACGTTATCTGGAATGCAGGTTCCGTGTCGGAAGTTGGCCACTTAATTAGGAGATATTACTGTTCATCGAGCGGGGAACAGAGGATAGGCGGCCGTTCCGGCCGAAACTCGATTAATATTTCATCGGCCCGCGGAAACGCGGCATCGAGGAAAAATCCGAAGCAGATCTTCGTTGTCCGCGCGTTACGTCTGTTTTAACGTCGAATTCTGAACGGCGATTGCGAAACTTTCGAAGATTCCGCGTAGACGCGTCGTTCCAGCTGCGCCATTGCATCCCCTTAATCCGCGGGACTACGACATGAATTATTAATTCGTTGAATTGTTCGAGTCGAAATATGAATTGCTTATTGCGAGTTCTCGTCGAACTTCCCTTTCACCGCGATATAATAATTTACCTGAAGTTTCCTTACACAGATTAGAACCGTCGCGGTTAATTTCGAAACTTTGCTCATTATTACTTGCTATTCTTCGGCGGAGTATCAAAAATCCATTTCTCTTGGCGGTATTATCCGTCCTCGGAAATTCGCAAAGTATTATTTATCTTATTTATATTGCGTTTAAATATAATAATCGTATTTTTAACATGCTAAAATTATTTTCGAAGAATAATACTTAGTGAATATTTTTTAATTTAGATAATTTTTGATTGCTTTTGGGCCACGCATTAAATAAAAGTATACTGTTTATTATTATTACATTAAATCGATACAACTTGTATTTTTACCACAAGGAATACTTTACTCACAATGAAATAAATATATTCTTAATTATAAATAATAAAACTATCATATTAAATAATGAAACTAATTATAGAGCCGGGAATTTCTACACTATTGTGATCTTTCATTTCTATATCCTTGAATAACAATACATTGCATATTTTGCCGCATTTCACAAATATGTGTATATATTACTAAAAGTGAACAGTACTTTTATCTCATTTCTACTGCAGGAAATATTTTATTCAGAGCAATCGATTTCTTTCTCGTTTTAGAGAAAAGAAGAACTGTGAATTTCGACATAAATATAATTTTGTAGTTTCAATAAATTTCATGGCACGTGTAGATTTTCCCTAGCAGTTTTAAGACCAAGGAGAATTTCTCTGCAACAACATTATCCCTTAAAACTACTTCAACGTTCAAGATTAGGAAATTCTTCTTGCACATTCGGCATTCGATATACTTGATGTACCCCAACGGCGAAGTTGTTCGACTGCAAGCTCTCCCGATGCGCTCTCATTTCCCGAGTATTTACAAAAATGTTTGACAGCCTGAAAAAGAAGGAAATCGAAAACTGAAGACAATCGATACGAGCTTAAAACTTCAGCGTATACCTGTCACAGTTCCAGCTTCTAAGACGCGGTACAACGTTCCCGGATTAAACCGAGCCGCTGAAACGTTCCAGTTACACTCTTAAATCCTTCTAAATGTGCTTTTAGCTGCCCGCTGAGTTTTCTTCTTCGTTGTCCGAGAAAAATGACATCGCCGCTTAACTTCTTAATTCCGTGATAAAAGCTAGCACGGATTACGTAGTCCGGCATTTTGCATTAATTCACCACTGTCTTCAGATATTGAGCATTTTTAATACTCCTCGAGAATGCAATTAAACGTTTAATTAGCCGTCACCGATCCAATTAAATTTTTAGTGGTCGTCGACGGTGCAATTTGCTGCATTCGCTTTAATTGGCTAGCAAAATTATGGTTATGACGTTTATTCTAATCAAATTAAATTGAATGGCCAATTTGATTGCTATAAACATATTTTCGACAACAATTCTGTTCAATATTCATACGTTCGTCGCGGTAAAAATTGATTTGTTCCCCAGTTGTAAATATAAATTTGTATTGTCATTGATTCCGTTGAATTGTTTTCAATTTTTTCAATTCGTGTCGCAGGATCTGCATTCTTCAAATATCAATTTAATATGCAATATAAAAATTAGTATTCACGCATCTCGTATGCTAATTATTCGAGAACTAATTACTGAGTTCTTTGAGATTTAACCCTTTGCACTCGAAGCCTTTTTAATTCGAAATCCAAAACATGTTTTATGATTTATTGCGATTTATGCATATGAAATTGAGGCTATTCGCAAGTACAGTATTTACAATGTCAATAAATTCTTAATGAATATCAATGTAAACGAATCTGATATTATTACAAATATTTTGAGAAATATTATACCAATATTTAGTAGCGTCTCAGAGTCGCCACTCGAGTGCAAAGGGTTAATTACACGCCTTCGCATGGATTCCTTAGACGATGCAACAGTAGAGAACCTTGAGAAAATTGTGACTACTCCGAGATGTTTATTGAATATTATAGGATCGCGTGGAAAGACGCGGAATCCGTGGCATTGAAACGTTTAATTCGAAATTTGAGACCGACGTTGTCGGCTGGTAATGGAAGTGAAAACAGCCTTGATGAAGGAATAACTAACAATGCGAGCGAAATTTCGCCGTATTTTTCGCGCGTCTCGCGAATTAAATTGGAATCGGGTTTCCCATGGCAAGTCGTAAAATGAATCACCTTGGGACTTAACAAAGTTAAAACCGGCGCTTTCATTCGGTCGCGCGGGTTTAATCGAAAATCAAGCACCGATGCAGACGATTTTGATTGCTGTTCTATTTTGTCCAGTATTTTATCAAACGATCGGCGCGATTACCGGCGTTTCCACGCGAGCTGCCGAATCGTAGGCTCTCTCGTTCGTGCAGGAAACCAGTCGCAAAATCATTGCATGGTTGTTCATTCATTTGCGCGATTAATATCCGGAAAATCTGTCAACGGATTGCTCCGAATGACGGATCACAATTAAAACTTGTCGAGGGGTTAATTGAAAGCGCTGCTGATAAATTCATCGCAATTACTGAATCCGCGATTGAATTCGACGTCTGTAACTTTTAAAAATTCTACTTTTGCTTGATTTCTTTTTATTAAGTTTAATCGATATTTCTTTTCTTGCGAAGTGGCGATTTTAAACTGTGAATTTAAATAATAGTCGAATTGTCATGAAAATTTAAAAGGATGTCTTAAGTTGTGACCTAAAATAAAAGAATTCTTTTATTTTTCGGGACAATGTTTTAATGAACAGTGTATTAATAATTAGGAAATTCGAGGTGTGAAGTATACGTTTTCAATTATTCAATTATAATACGTTCATAAAAATAACACTTACACACTAATAAAAATCGTCTCACACTCCCAAAACAAATATTGCAACTTTTATTGTTTCATAGATTCACCTTTCTTGCAAATCCTTATTTCTAAAATACAATAAAACATGATTATTAACAAAAATTTATAATACTTTCGTTCTAATTTTATCAGAAAAACTATTATCACTCAATACAAGAATTTCCAATTTTTGTGATATTAAAAATGAAAATGGGTACTTACATAAATATTCAACCATGCGGCAACTGTGTAATTAATTTGAACAATTAAGATAACAAATTTTTCTGAGATAATCTTAAAAAATACAAACGTAAAGCAGAAACTGTCATTTTGACAATTTTCACAAAAGTCGAAATGTATAATATTTGAAACAAAATTTGCCCTATTTTTATTGCACACGCCATTACAAAATAAAATAAATAAATAAAGACGCCTGTTCAGCTGTTGTTTTAAAATACGAGCAAATTGTGAACGCGACAAAATGTCCTAACCCCTTAAGATATTTCCGAAGGTGTGCAATTAATCTGTGCCCTTTGCGCGATCGCTGCGAGACAACGGGGTAACAGAATTCTTCCGTGAAACACTGGAATAACTTGCCGAAGTTATAACGATTATAAAATGGAGCTTTGTACACCGTCGGGGTGGATTTCAAGCGGCGTTAACAACCGGAATTTCATCCTTCAGAAATTTTCCGGCCGCGATGATTAAACTCGAATGCGCCGTGAGTTCCTTACTCAGATTCCAGTCGAACGTTTGCCGGCATTTCGTTTCATTACCGTGCGCGAAATTAGATGCTCCAGTAAATAATCCATTGTCTTTTTACGAGGCTTAT